>JAGDQP010001204.1:70789-127079 GCA_022664845.1 Lepisma saccharinum | reverse complement strand
AAATTTTGCTAGTAAACCTTTTTGAAAGTTATCTACAGATAAATAGACTCAGTTCAGTTAAAGCCTGGAATCAACTAGGCGTATTAAATGTACCCCTGAAGTAGGTTTTTCACTGAATTTTGAGTTCTTACCAGAAACAACCGCAAAACGCAGCGTCACTAATTTTCACGAAAATTCAGACAGAAACTATACAAGTAAGGTACCGTATACAAATACGTGATCCTTTTTTTTCTATGGAGAAATGTTTTGCGCGGGAGAAACCCTTCGAAGCTTGTTGTCACGTAGATACGCCAGAAAGCATTTCGGAAATATATTTCAGTTGGTGGCTGAAAGTAGCAGAGAACATAAACGATTTGAATGAAACTTTACATATCATAGCACACACAAAAAATAAGGGAATGTGTGTTTTCTTCTCGTTTGGGAGGAAACGGTTTTATGAGGACAGAGATCCTTTCAAGCATGTTGTCACGTAAAAGCACCACCATTTTATGTCAATCCAAGGCATAACCAAGATTATTGCAAGCACGGATATAACGTAACTTCGCACTTGTACATTAGACGTAATTAGTTTACGCCTAAGTGAAAAAGTGTTAGTTTTTGTGCTGAAAAACGATTCGTGGCGTCGTACCTCTCCCTTTGAAATATATCTCAGACAGTCTGAAACTATCAGAGAAGCATAAATGATTTAATTGAAACTTCGCATATATACATAGTTCATGTAAAATATACGTATTTTCTGTTTTCTACAGAGATTCCTGAAGGGAGGGAAATCTCTCCTGGAATTATATCGCAGACAGTGTTGAAAATGATAAAAGAACATCAAAGAATTTTATGTAACCGCACATAGAAAGTAGGTGCCGGCCGGGTGGTCGAGCGGTCTGCGGCGGTAGGCTATCGACTCAACGGTCCCGGGTTCGAGTCCCGGCAGGGGCATGGGTGTGGATTTTAGCACTTAACAGCTAAGGGCAAATCGTGACGGGCCGAAGTCTAAAGTTACTAAACTGGCCCATATAAAAATAAAGTTTACCAAAGTTTTATAGAAAGTAGGTAAACAAGTACTAATGAAATAGGTTTACTTTTCATCGTATTTCATATCCAATATTCATCACATCATCTCTATTATAGTTATTGTGAAGTGTTTGTTATTCTTTGGATCTTCAGCTTCAATCATACGATGGATGGAGAGTGTCGTTTATGGTTTGTTAAGAACACTTTTGATTGTATGTACCGTGTTCCTTGGAATAATAAGTACAAGGTAAAACACAAAGTCAATAAACGTTCTATTCCCTTTCGTAGAAGTTAGCTGACACTATAAAATAATTGCCTTTCGTGGTATTCTTATCTACATATATGTGAAATAATAACATTCGAAGTGTTCACATTTGAGCTTTTCCTTAACTTCTGCGATAAAATCTTAAGAGGACGGTTTCTCAAGTTTACAATTAGAGCAGGATTTACAACTAGACCCACTAGGCCAGGGCCTAGGTGCGCACTTTACAAGGAAATTTACAAATCGCTATTGAAAACCGAGACGAAAACAATATTTAATAAGAAACATTAAGGACCATCAAATTTGACTCGGACATCCCTCGTACATAAATGACTTCAGGTACCTGATTTAAAGTTAGGTTAATTTACATTAGAAATAGTAAAACAAATATTAGTGATTATATTAGAAAAAATATTTACTTCTATGTTTCCCTTTGAACACACCAATTGTAGTTTTTGTCAATACTACATATAGGGCGTGGTATTCATCTATACCCCTACCAATGGGTAACAGTTACTTATGTTCAAGCACTATATATGCATTAAGGCGTAATTTACGCTAGAGTTCTGTATATGAGGAAAACTAAATAGTCTGTCCCTAACCTATCTTTTCGGGTCGGCAATGAGTTGGTACCGTGCGTTCCAATTCTGCTGCTGATCATCTTGACTGTTTTCCAGTTTCCTTCAGTTATACCGGACGAATGTCAGCATAGTACCTAAGTAACTAAGACATCGACCGCTGTCCTTCCATACCCTATCCTGGTCTAATCCAAAGATGGCTAAAGACCTTAAAAATTGCAAACATATCCTGTCTTTTATGACAGTACAAACAAGCTTTTTCTTCAGTTCAGGATATAAACATTTCCGGATATGGTTTTTAACGTTAAAAGAGCTGCCCAAGTATTCAACGTAATAAATGAATTTGTAGTGTCGCTTTTGAACATCCCTAGATATTTTGGAACCTTAAATTTGTTAGTTTTAGGAGCGACGTATTGACTAGTATACCGATATGCCGACTGACAGATACACAGCAGGATTCGATTCTGTAAACCTACATTTCTCTTTACTACATAAAGAAAAGTGGCAAAAGGATGAATGAATACATGTTAAATAACGAGAAAAAAAAATGCGATGACTTTACTATTGCTGCTTATGAGAATTTCTCTTGTAAGTGAAAATAAAGACATATTTTGTAAATAACCGCATCAACAGTTAAGTACTTATTAGTTCGTTATTTTTTATTATTAAATGCCGAGAACACGGAGGAGAGTTATTTGTCATAATATGAAGATGGGAAGCGGAAAATGACAGGAGAAGACTGGGACTGAACTTTATGGGACTAGGGCGCCTAGACGCATAAATCCGTTCCTGTTTACCATGGAATCCAAAAACGGATGACGTTGTATAAACAATTGTTTATCGGGTAGACTCATGTACATGAAAATCATATAAAAGGCAGTACTGATCATTGCTTTCATTGTGAAATAGCAGTTGCAGAGAAGAAGGCATTTTGATTAAATCTAACAAACACATACGTCAACTTATAGATCGCAAAGAGTAACCAATTTCTTTGGGGAGAGAGATATACAACGCTTGATTTAACGGTGTATGCCGGCCTGAGCCAAAGTTGCCCAAGGGCCGTAAAAATAGGATTCTCAAGCGGGGTCCATTTGGCCCCCAGCTATGTTTTCTCTTTATTATACTTTATCAACATTCCTTGATATTTCATATTCCATATAAGCCTCTCTAAATACGTACCAAACTTGTATTTAACAAGAAAAGGTTAAAAAATATAAACGGCCATACCTTTCGAACCACTGGGGTGCACAAAGGACCCTTGGAGGTTTGTGTCAGTTTGGTCTAAATAAATCTTTTACATGTTACGTAAATCATTGGTACAAGTGTGCACATTCTACGGGTTTTACCTTCAAGACAGCAAAGTGGGATGCGAGGGAGGTGTCAAGTTTGTCTAAAAGCAAACTGGATGACAGGAAAACCGATAGCATTTTAACCTCTCGGATTGTAAAGAGCACAGATTTGATAGAAAAGATTATAATTTTAAATAATATATTTTCAGTTCTCTTTTTTTTATTTTTTTATTAAGGCTGAACTATGTTATTAGAACAGTTGTGTGTTGTAGGTTTCTCATATTTCTTATGATGCATAAGAAATAATATTGTTTCACGCGAGACGAGGCAAAAAAATTGATCCTTCTCGCTCTCACGGCTGCGGGAAAGACTCTAGCGAGAGTCTCGCATTCGTATTAGAGGTGCCCAAAATATAACTGTTATTTTATAATTTATTTTTGCTAAATTGTTATAACTGTTACAGATTTTGATAAATAACAGTAATAACAACATTTTTTTTTTGTCAGCTTGACTGCCAAGCCAAATGTCTTGTTTCTAGGTTCGATAAGAAAAGATACGAACTAAATATGCAGCTGTTACTTGTTATTTTTGTTCCTTTTTGAGCAAGAGTTCGCGGCAGCCAAATCGAAGATTGACGAGCGTTTAGATTTGAAAAGTCGAAGAGGTGAGGTGATGGTTGAAGAAGAGAATGTGAATGTCTTACGACCTTATTACGATTTTACTTTTTTATTGTGCTTATCAATTTCCCTTTTTTTGTTAATTTTTTTTGATTTAGAACATTTAACATTATTTTCGGAAACAGTTAGGGCAGAAAGGCATGTTATATTTTTTTGTTACACACATTTTTCAATATTTTACACGCCCAACGAAGATATGTTAGAAGGTCAGGTTAGATAATTTTTATAGTGTGCAACGCAAACTCTAACATCACATTTAGGGGAAAAAAGAAGCTGAGTCCCTGTGTTTATGTCGGGAATGTTGTGAGGCGATACGAACGTCAGGTCTTCTCTCTCTCTCTCTCTCTCTCTCTTTAGTCTTCCTTACTTTCTCAATTTCTCTTACCTCGCCTAAAAATAAAGGGTAGATTAGTGGCGTGAACTACGGAAGGAGTTAGAGAGTAATAGTAAAGGACGCACTAACTGAAAGTTGCAGGAAGGGGGCTCAGAGCCAGTTAGTTACGCTACTGGGTACAATGTAAACAGTTTAGCCAGTTGATGTAAAATCATGCGGAGAAAGGTGATTGTAGCTCAACGTGACCTGGGTATGAAATTATATTAATATTATAACGCCTAAAACTATATTAATTTTCATGAAAGGCGGACGGATCTTCCTTCACACGTCCATGATTTAAATTACTTTAATGTTATAATGTTCTCTCCCAAACAGTTAGTTCAATCTCCGGTTTTTCACAAAATTGGTTTTCGACAGTTATAATGTGAACTACTCCACTAAGTCCTAACATTAATGCATAAGTCTTGCTCGTATGTCCCTTACGGACGTGTATAAGGGTTTATAGATGTCTAAAATTTAACACGGCACACATAACTGGCTACAGGTAAGTAATTAACTGAAAATCGTGATTTTAAACTGCTTCTTGACAGTTCCGAATCAATAAACCCCAGTTCTAAAGGATTTTATAAACTGTTATTTTAATAGTTTTATATAACTGTTACTGTTGTAAAAATTATTGAAAAATAACAGTTTAGCACACCTCTAAATTTCTGAAAGTTGCTTTGTGAACAACGTATTTCTCGAAACCACTGAAGATTTGACGAATAACTTAATTTAAATAAATAGGCCTATTGCATGAACGTTGGTCAATAATAAGATCAATGGAAAAAGTAAAAAAATGACTAGGTAACTATTGTTACAATTCCAATCATCTTTTACATGTAGGGTATTGTTGATTTACGGTTTTCGTATTCGTATTTTTGTAATCTAGCGCGGACTTGGCTAATTATGCTCATCCATTGCGCGTTCGTTCTAAAAATTGCTGTTTCTTAATAATATAATACAGTTTTACAGTCTATCAGTCCTAACAATTGATGTTTTAAGGTCAGTAATGTATAAGTTGCTATGGTTACAGTCCGACACAGTGGCTAACAGAGTAAGGCAAAAAAGAAATGTAACACCTGTGGAGAACCTGCCCATCTTGGGCCTTGTACACTAGCAAACAATTGTATTAAGTGCATGGGTGAAGCCAAGGGGGGCACAGAGTGCCATGCTCCCCAAATAGTGTGTGTGCTCCCCCCAAACGAAAATGGGAATAACACACTAGATATAATAAATTTCAGACACTTGGTACACGATACCTGTAAGATCTGAAATCGCCTAGCTTGGCTGTTCGAACACTTTCAAAAAAATTTTTTTTTAATATTTCAATCTCTTATACGCGTATAACAACAGTTCAAAACCAAAATTGTTTAACTTTTACATAAATCTATTAATTAGTGGTAGCCATTTTTGTATTGTGGCGCATACCAAAATTTGTGTTAGCAGACGTTTACGGAAAATGTAGTATCTGCGAACTGGGTTATCATAGGACATTGAAACAAATACCATCCTTTAAAATCCGATTGATAATTTTAATAATAATCCTCTTTATTGCAGGTTACCATAATGAGAATACAAATCCTCATAATCCTGTTTGGCGTCGTAATCTGTTGCGAAGGAAAGATAGTTGTTCTACCTTCACCGATCAATAGCAGCCCCTTGTTTAGTTGCGCATCTGATGTAATTCGAAAGCACTTTACCAACGTTAAAATGCTAGTGATATTCGAAAATAATTCAACTGATTTCATAATAGCAAATGAGAAGAATTACATTCGTTCAATTATTCAGATAAATGGCGATATACAAAATGTAACGAGACCTCACTCTCTACCTGAAAGAGAGTGGCAAGAGGACAATGTTGGTTACGTGTTTGTTTTACAGGATCCAAGGACCTACCTGGAAGATCTGAAGAAGACGAGGTCAGTTGTATTCAGTCCTCGAAGTAAAATATGCGTGATTCTTACTTGCAGCAACTGTTTAAGTGAAACTGCCAAGAATGACTTATTCCACACTGCTGTAACAAATGACATATTAAATATTATAGTAATTGCCTCTGAAATGAAGAAGAGTCTAACAGGTGACGATGAGACGTTGGCCATTTACACTTATTTCCCGTATTCAAATGAAGGTTGTAGATCAGCAGATAATGTAGTGATTGTAGATGAGTGGAAAGATGGTTCTTTTAAAGTTGAAGCTGATTTGTTCGTTAACAAGATAAAGAATTTATTTTGTTGTAAGTTTTTGGCAACTGCTGTCCCCGTACCTCCACTGCTGATGATTGAGAAAGATGTGAATAGTAATAACATTAGTTTACGCGGTGCTACCGTAAATATGTTTAAGGTGTTTGAGCAAAAGACAAACTTAAGCCTCGATTTAATTATCAGAACACGTATTCCTGACCATGGCTATAGAGTGTCAAATGGTACATACATTGGTGATGTAAGAAATATTCTCTCTGGACAACTAGAAGGCAGTTTTGTGGACTTATCTGCGAGATTGTACTATTTCCAAGATTTTGATGCGCTATTGTCAGGAAATATTCGTAACTTTGTGTGGATCGTACCTCCCCAGCTCCTGTATCCTAAGTGGATGATTATATTCTTTCCTTTCCAACCTGTTCCTTGGCTATGCATATTTCTTGCATATAGTCTCGTTGTTGCTTGTGTTAAGGCTATTAAAGCCATGACTGGCAATCACAATGCTTTTATTTTCCGCTCTCCCTGGATATATAACCTATCAGTTCTGCTAGGTGAAGCGGTGAAAGAACCACCAAAAATCCCTCTTGTAAGAATTATATTTTTAATCTGGGTTTTTGGTTCTTTTATTCTTAGCTATTGTTATCAGGCATCATTGCTTGGATTTATGTCAAAACCACGGAAATATCCTCCTATTAACACAATGAAGGATCTGGTCAATTCTGGTTTATCCTTTGGAGGTTTTGCTCATCTACGTACTATGTTTACAGATTCTTCATCCCCTGTTATAAAGGCTATTTACGACAATTACAAAGAAGAACTTCCTGCTTGGGAGGAAGCATTTGCAAGAGTATCAAAGAAGAGAGATTTTTCTTACCTTGTACCACAAATGTTTTCAGAATTTAAAGCTTTTGAATTTTCTTTTGTTGATTCTCGGGGAAGACTCTTATATCATACTGTTCGAGAGACTGTTGTTACTGTTCCTACAACCTATATTTTGCGAAAGAATTCTCCTTTCTTAAAAATCCTTAAAACTATTGTACAACTGTGTACGCAATCTGGTTTAGTGCAAGAGTGGAAGAAAGAGGTTCTGATTCAGCTTCTTGTGGGAAAGAGGAAATATGTTCAAGAAGACGTAGAAAATGGTCCAAGTACAATTACTAATGAAGACTTGATGGGTGCATTTGCTTTATTGCTTGCTGGTCTGTCTTTTAGTAGCTTGTGTTTTCTTGTTGAGATTACAATTAACCACGTAAAAACATTAAAAGTTCGACTTGTAAAGAAGCTATTAAATCATAAAGCTTAAAGCTGGTTTCAAAAGCACTTTTCAGTAATATTGGAAAAAGAATATTACAATCAAATGTTTTGTGTAACATCGTAAGAAATTGCAAGGATATTTGGAAACAATTTGTGGATATTGTTCTAACTGCAGGTTTTCGGCAATTTCTGAACGCTTATAAAGGGATGAAAACATATGTTTCAGGTGATAACCAATTGAATATTAAGGTTATAAGTCATACTTTACGTCAAGGTCAAGTTTCATAGAAATATACATGCGATAAGCATCACCTCTATTATGTATATTTGTAAGTAAGAAAAGAAATATGTCTGGGTGTTAACACTATGTTGAGAGAAGCACCCATCGCGTGTGCACTAAACATCATATTTTTTTAACCAGTGGAGGGTAAACACATTGGGTTAATAATATCTAAAATATACAATTTTATTAATTTCTAAACTACTTCGTTGATTACAATTAATACTTAATAAAGGACCATCAGCAACAATAAAGGTTCGAGATATCCGAGTATCTGTTACAGTTTGAAGTTACCCTCGATGCGTTTTACTTAGTACTCACTTCCAAATAAATACTTGTTCCTTACGACAAGGATGCAGAATTACGCAACATTGTCAGTTGTTACGACACTGTAGTTTTGGTAAATCACGCTACATGTGCATTGCATCTACTACAATACACAGGAAATTAAATTAAACAAGCTAACCGACCTTAACGTACCTTAGTCATCGCAGTTGACTAAACTTCCATAAATTACACCGAATTACGTGCATTATAAATTAGACTACACAAACTCATCTAGCGTAACATAACGTTCTAGATTATCATTCTGCAATAGTTGCGGTAAACTACCAGAAATTACACCTAAATACATACAGTGAAAGCGTGGTACATAGATTAACCTTACCTTATCTTCACGAGTATCGAGTGGTGATGGTTGTTGCAAATTATCAAAAATTACATCTACTTGCAAATATTAAGAAAATGGAGACTAATAGTTCCTGTAAAATGTTAAAAATTGCATTGAATATACATTAGTTAGAAGTGAACGTTTTTACTTACTACTTCTCTACAAAACTTGAAATCGGAGAAAGCAATAATTGACAAAGGAGTTCCTCAAGGCTCCATTTTAGGTTCTATACTTTTCGTGCTATACATAAATGATCTTCCAAAGCGTTTTAGCACCTACAAAACTTGTATTGTTTGCCGATGACACCTATATACTTATAAAATCTTATTTCAAAAGTTTACGAGATATGTGCAATGAATTGACTTCGAAGTTATTTAGATGTGTGGAACAAAATTAGTTATGCATAAATGACTCTAAAACAGTGTTAATTAATTTTAATCCTAAGCTGCGCACGAATGTAGTGCTTTTCAAAACTAAAATAAATGACGATGAAATAAAAAAATTATTGATAACACAAAATTCTTCGGAATATGTCTTGATTCTGAATTAACATGGACAAATATGTATTTGAATTATTTATAAACTAAGCACAATCATGTTTATATTTCGAAGAATATGCAAAATTGTTACTACACAGACATTACGAACCTTACATGGAATTGTATTCCAGCGATCCTGTTCTGAAACGCATCAAAGTATTTTTAGCTCAGAATGTAATTAAGGATAATTATGTCTGTATCTCAAACCAATATTTGAAAAGATGAGTTTATTACCTTTACATTATATCTATATATTACAATCTGTTATTTACATACATGAAAGCAAAGGGTCTTTACCAAAAACTCTGAAATTCGTTCTTATGAAACCAGGTCAGCTAGTAAATTTCATATTATTAGTGTAAGACTAACAAGTACTCAAAAATCCATAAATTGTACAGGACTTAAATTATATTAAAAAAATTTTAAAAAAGACTTAAAATTTTATCATTGAAATTTTTAAAATTGAAGTCAAAAAAGTTGTTAGACAATCATATTTTCTATGATGTCAGTGACTCTATGCTAATATGTCAGTCTCTAAATGTATTCGCTACATTACCATGCGCTGTCGTTAGTAACAATCTTCATGTATTGTTTGCTGCAATTTCCGACTTCTAGATATGTATTCTGTATAATATATTATTATATGTTATTTTTGCTATAAGGTAACTAAGTTTAAGTATCTTTCATTTTATAATACTGTAGCTTGTATCTCAAGTTTATATACTTCTTAATCATATGTTTTATATTATCCTCTCTATATAAGACTTTGACAAATCCAATGTACAGTAAACATGTACTTAAATGGATGATTAATACATAGAGATAGAAACTATTTACCAATTTCTTATCGTGTGTTATTTCTTTAATGACATTAACATCACAGTACGCATATGTATAATAATAGCCTTTCTCTCTCTCAGGGTCTCTAGACTCACAGAGTATTGTTCTTGTTTTTAAGTACAACTCGTATATATTCCAGTAAAAAATGGCAAAATCACTTTTAACCTAATGCTTTGTCGTTGTTTTTCAGTTCATTCAACAAAAGTTTACAATTTACACACACCAATTTACAATTTAAGCAGGCAACCTACACACATCTCCACTCAGTGACGGTAAAATAAAAATATTCAGTCTGTTTAAATAACCCCACCTATCCTTCATGTAGAAATATAATTTGGTCTTTTGTTAGTTCGTGTTCCAGGCTGCTGCTGCCATTCTAGACCTCGCGAAGTCTTCAACTGACGCTTCGGTGGGTCGCTTACAACCACGAAGGGGGCTTGAGAGACTGTAAAAGCTACCTTTATTGTCCAGCTGAAATTCGCAACTGAACAATCTCTGCAGAATGTCACCAAAGATAATATCTTACATTAAGATACATCAAAATTTACACTGAGTACAAAATTTAAGAAATTAATAACAATATTAATAAATTATAGAATTACTAGCAAATATTAAAAGTAGTAACAGATTTAGTTTCCCAATACAATCATTTCGAGATATTGTTTTAATTATCGCCCATTCAAAAGTTATTGATTTATCAGAATATCCAAATAGAGTGTCCATCTATTATTTTACTAGGTTTTACAATAAAAGAAAATGTAATTTTAAAAATGGAAATTCATGAAATGTTTATGGGTGAAGCCCAAAGGATTACATAGCCCACTGTTCAAGAAAAGTAGAACCTGAAATTCAACGTTATCAAAAGTAAGTAAAGTCTCTTTAGATATACAATATAATCCTTCAAATATTTTTCATTAAACATAGATAACTATATAGTTCTTCAAACATAGAATATTTATAATTTTTATTAGCAGTTATAATTAAAAATATACGAGGGTTGGGGAATAAGTCATGGAAGCATGTCACGCGTAGTAGGTACAGACGTCAGTAGATAACATAGGGTTGTCACCTTTTGATGAATAAATTACGGGACGCTTGGCTAAAAATACTGGATTATACCAAAAAATACGGGACAAATCTGAAATAGCCTAAAATGAAAGTAAATAGTAAGGCCCTGTACTACTATATGACTAACCTCACAATGTAAAACCTACATAAAAATCAAGAACACTGAAAACGCCTTGCTTGCGAATGTTCATACTCCAAAAGCACTGGCGGTGGAAAATGGATATTTAAATTTCCTAAACACAGTTAATGTTTGTATCTGTACTGAAAAAAAAAACTTTAATTCAACACTTTTGGGTGTTCCTGGGTGACTACCATTTTTTGCTGAATCAATACAACACACGTTATTGATTTCGGCGATTCAACACAATGGATAAGTGATCGATTCTGATTCAACACAATGAATAGTGTCATTCTACTATTATCACTTGAATCTAAGTAATCACACAACAAACAGTGTTGATTTACCACAAAAGCCGTGTTTGTTCTGGTATATCGAAAAGAGTTGAATTAGCGTTGGTATTTTTTTGTAGTGTGATATCAACTAAAGCAAACATAGCGCGATTATTATATCCCCAGGTCTTATGCTGGGGGCTGGGGATGTGAACATAGTCTACTCGTCAGTTTGCATAGTAAACAATTTACGGCTTATTTGTTAAAATTAATGATATGCTGAAAGTATGTATGAGGATTTACCTCTTATAATACTTGACGCGCAAATTTCACATAAAATACGGGACATCCCGTATTATACGGGACAGGTGGCAACCCTACTGCGAGGATAAAGTACCCAGGTTTCTCAGGGGAAAATATAAACCTGATGTTTAAGACGGTGATGAACATTATGCATGCCCACGAACAGGCTGAAGATACGGGTAACCTTTATCCTTATTATAAGTTATAAAACTGTGGAAGCCTTGTTTGGTGGATGTGAACAAAACTAAGGCATTACTATAGTAGTGACGCACCACTGAAACCAGACCAGAATCGCTTAAAACACACATTCCTTATTTTCCTTTTTCGTAAATTATCTTAAATTACTGAACATATGAACGTGGAGGTTAGGTAAAGTTAGGTGCGGTCATGTATCTTTACAAAATATATTTTGACACATATTCACACTTACCTTCAGCACACAGGCGTGTTAACTCTCCCAATTTCCATTGCAAAGTCGTGTACAATTGTTTCGGGGCCTTTTCCTTCCCTTACATAAATACTCTGCTAAATAACCTTCAAAATGCACTTTCCCTCGTAATTTCCATACGATTCAATAACAATAACCCAAGAGATATCATAATCATCACAAAGACACCCGATTTCAACACTGTCTCACCGCCTTCCACATGACAACTGTAACTTTAAGCAAAATAGTTCCTTCCGCCACAACATGCAGTGCGTCCTAAAACATCTTCAAAACACACTAAAACTATATCATTATTCACTTCAAATGTTACAAACATCAATATTTGCCTCCCTAATACTCTCAAACATCGCACAATTATCTCAATACTTCCTGCAAATTTCTAAAAATTGGTGCGTCACTACTATAGTTAACCCCAAAACTAATGTACCTTCGAAAAAGAAAGTTGATCTCGATCTCAGTGAACGTATTATTTTCGTTAATAAAACTGGTGTATTGATAGCCTCACCTATTGTGAACACGCGATGTACGTTTCGTATGGCCATGTGCAGCGCTCTTACCGGCATTAAAATGTTTCCGTAATTCGACTGCGCAGTTACGTACGAAAGTGGGCTTAAACAAGACGTGCACGCAAGTTTGGTGTATTTCTATATTGCTATAGGTATAGTGGAAGTAGGCAGTCAAGCTAACCTAATTACCGGTATCATATTCATAACATAACATAGGTTAGTCCAGGTAGCTAATGTGTTAGGAAATATTTGCAGTACAAGGTCGAAAACTGGCAATGGAATCTTCGGACTTCTTTAGGGAGTCAGTGAGTAAATTATTACGGGATAATTTAAAACGTAATGAACGTTGATGACACCGAAAAAAGGAAAAAAAAAAGTATTTTTCAGCGAAGACACTAGGGGCACCTGGCCAGTGCAATAAGTAGGTCAGTACTTCGTGAATGAGTCTAGTTGCAAATATTTGTCTGAAAATACTGTTACTGTTTACATAAAAACAAGCGCAAAATAATCCAAAGTTAAGTCTTAACATTAGTAATAGTGGCATGTGATGTGTCAGTTTGAACATCACTGATGCCATCTGTTGGTTGTTGAGGAAAACCAAGCCGCTAGCTTTAGAACAACTCATAGAGGTCTCTATGATACTGTCTCTATGTATCAAATTGTATTTTAGTTCTTTTTGTATTACTATTTTTCTTTGGGATTTGTTCTTTGAAATTAAATTTTTGGTATTAAATAATGGTCAATGCATGGCCGGGTCTCCCCTTCGTCACCCCCTTTAGTAACGAGAGTACTTATTTTGATGTATCTAGTATGTAAGTGTTTATGTTTATTTTTAGTAATAATATTTTCTTTATTATTTTAAGGAATGTATTTTAATTGTTTTACGTTTCGTTATTTTTGGGACTCTGGATTCCGCTCTACATCCCGATATTCACGCGATATTTCGTTCCTTTCGTCTCGTGTGAGTTTGGTTCGAGACTGTTTTTCCCGTGCTGCGTGCGCGTGACATCATGTGTGTTTGTACCCTGCCCGACATGGATTGAAAGATAACGTCTTCTCAATTTTTATTATATCGTCGATGAAGTAACTAAAAGTATGTGATCAACGCGATCATCAGATGTGATTCTGGACATGGTGTGTCGGTTCCAGTTTATTTAAATTAAAAGAATAATGAGATAACTTACGTGTTGGACAATTTTTTGGGATCGTCATTGTAATGTCGCCGCGTGCCTCGTGCTACAGAGGGTAGCCATCTTTGAAATTTCTATAAACTAAATTTTTATTGAAGATTATTAGTTGAAATTCCAAGTGATAATATTTAAATTCCCGTCAGTTTGAACTTTTAACTCCTTTCTACCTTTTGTTTTGTGTGGAGGAAGAACTTTCGTTATGAAAGCCTAATTTTCTTACCTTCTCCTCCTCCATCAGTATTTGGGCACGAATATTTTTGGCGAAATTTAGGTTTGGTAACATTGAAATTTTGAATATTTAATATTTTGAGTTAAGTACCAAAAATCTTGTAAAACCATGATCTCGGAATGAAATTCAGCCCTTACTAAACAAATATTATGAACTTTAGGCTGCTAACAGGGCAAGGATGTAATTATAATTACATATTCTCGACGATGTAAAAGTGTACAAAAAGGGAAATCTCGATCCTTCATCCCCTCTTAACCTGTTTTATGGAATTATTTTGATTCAAAAATGGAAGGGGTGAAGGAATCGACAGTCGATATTTGTGTGTTATATGTTCATTAAGTCACAGGCCGGTAGAGCCATGTTAACCAAGTAAGTTTCGATAAAATCTTAAATAAATAATTTCTATCTTCTGGCCCAATATTCTAAGTTTTGAACTAAAACAATGCCTGTTATGTGTTATGTGTTTGCACTGTTTAAGGGTACAAGTGAGCCTATTTTTCACCCATATGAACTTTACTTTTGACATTTTTGTTTTAACCCAAAATTCTGTATGAGTGAAAAATAGGGGCATTTTCTCTGTACAGAACGCACCTTGTAATTAATGTAATATTATCTATATATTTTATAATTCAATAAGTTAACTTCACTCTGTTTATAATTTTTTTTTTCTTTCCAAATTTTAACTTAACAAAATTCGATTAATTTAACTATGGTTATATTTTAATATAGTTGGCACGCTGTAAATGCTTGATGTTAGTGGATGAAAACAGCTGTTTGCTGTATTGAAAGGGATGTCAGCAAGTGTTGTTAAAAATGTTAAGGTAATATAAATTTTTGACAGGAAAGTTTATAATGAAATAATAATAACAAAATTTAAGAACATGTTTAATTTCTTGAGAATAACGAATGGGCTAGAGAAATTATACTGCTATTTAAGTTGGTTGAAATTCTCGTGTAATAGTAAAGCTGTTACATGCTAAATATTAGCGAGTTGCAATCCAACGTGGAACTCTTCCTAGTTCAGTGGTATGACCTACCCAAGGTGAGATTTATGTTTGAGAGGATATGGATTTCGTTTGCACTTTTTTTTCCATCAACCTATATTGCATATAGTGTTACGGATGTAAGTTGTCCCTTGTACGTAACTTAATTAGATTAGGTTCGATGGTTATTATTTCCTATTTTTTTCTTTCTTCTCTTCTACTTTGTGCAACTATGCAATTACACTCATCTATTTATTTAATTAATGGAAGCCCACCTATGTAGAATGGACTTGGTGTGTAAAGCGGAAATCTTAACTTGAAGGTCTTGGGCCTCAGTACTGGAAGATAACAGTGCTTGTTTTGAGTGTTTGCTCGAAATGAACCCAATGATATTGTGTATCAGCTACCAATGTTCAGTGTCATGGTGCCTTCTAGAATGCGGGCTCATTTGCTAAGCTTTGGGTTCATTATGATGAAGTGTTTACGTTTAGTGTCACCGGTTTCTCTGCGTTGTTGTGATCCTATGATTGAAGGTGCTTGTACCTAGCCATCGATTTTGAGTTCAGCTCTTCGATTCTTTGATGCTGCTATGAAATTCCATTCCTGAACCTAGTGGTTAAGTTCCCTGGGAAATAGCCACCTACAACTTTATGAAATTTGTGTTCCTCCTGTCACCCCAATGAGTGTGCATATGTGCGACTTCATTAATATTTAATCATGTGATATTTGCCAGCCTAGTGATTTTCTGTGTAACCGCTTCGAGGTTTAGTGAATATAAATACATTAATTTAGCAAGGTCAGGTGACTTGCTGTGAGACTTTAAGACAGGAGCAGAGTACTCCTGTATTTGCAGAGTGCTGGTTATGGTTTTATTTGAAGTCAGTGGGGATATAGGCGGGGACACTGTTTGTGGGAGGTGTAGATGGCTGGACCCCAGTGAACCTTTCTGCGTTGAGGTACAGGTATGGGAGGGAGGTAGGATGAGTGATGATGTATGGAAGTGGCTTACGCCCGCTCGCTGGGGGCGCCCTGTGGTAACCTGCATGCCTTATCTTAGCCCTGCCACAGGGGTTGTGGAAGTCTTTGTTTGATTAAGCCTCGTTCCAGTTTGGGCTAATCTTCCACGTAGAACGTGACCCGGATCTTGTAATTTGTTTATATGCAAGATAGCCAAATCTAGCAGTGGTCATTCTGTCACGCTACAGGCATGCTCATAAGGCAACCAGTCAATCCATGTTTTGCTATGCGATCAGTAGTAGCAATGGTAGGTTAGAACCAGAACAGTTATATCGTAACTGTTATAAGAAAGTTGTCTATGCACAATACATTCACTATATGTAATGATAAGAGAAGGAAATTTCATGTTGCTATATCGTTTCTGAGTAGCGATTCTTCAGTGCTTATCCGTTAATCTTATGAATGCTAGATATCAATGCTTTAGGTTAGATTGTGTAAGTACGTTTAATGTGCATTAATTATATTTCTATATACAAGTTCAGGGAGTAGCAAGAGAGAAAAGAGGAGTACTCCGATCACGTATTAAAGAGAGAATTTGTTAAAGATGTTGCTCATTAAGCGTGTTGAACTTTAAAATCCGGTGCATCGGTGTTTGTATCGTAAGGAACTCAATCCAAAACTGAATACTTGATAATCAGAAACCTTTGTATATCATTTATGTTTAACAGTTTGAAAAATATTTGCATTATTGGGTAGTATTCACAGTAAATGTATGAGTAGTGAACAAAGTAAAGCTACCCTGTGAAGATACTTTTTATTCATAAATGCTAGTTTCAGACAACGCACTTATTGTATTAATTTTCAATATTTTCTTAGTAGTCATTTCATTCCTCTTAGTTAATAAAAATAAAGTTTTCCGAGGAAAAATATTTTGGTGTATATTCCTTAATAGTGTCAGTGGACAAAAAATTATACATCATTTCAAAAGTCAGTGAATACGTTCCTTTGCATACAGTGTTCAGTGAAAATATTTCTTTTCTTGATAATTCGTGCAAAAAGTTATAATATTGTGCGTAATATTCAGTACCGCTCTGCATTTTTCTCACTGCCGCGTACTTCATAGAGGAACTTGGGGCATCATCGGGTCACCGTTCCAGTACCCAGTCCTCTCCAAACATTTTATTTTCGCACTATATCGTGAAGAAAAGTTCAGATACGAGTTTCGGGTGCCCATCACATCTCGCTCATGCTACTGTTTTTCCTTCGGATCCTCCCACGGTGCCTTCATCTCGAGGGAAGTGGGGCGTAAGGTCGTCTCAGGGGATAATTGATAGCGGAAGTAAATAACCAGTGGTTCGATTAAAGTCATTTCCTGATCCATCGGAAGACGTGCCTGAACTGGGAACGTCCTATGTTAATGTCACTCCGAAATCTGGTGATTATATTAATGGTGAGGGACGAACTCGGGATGGTTATATTAATGGTGTCGAACCGCGGGATCGTTAAATTAGGAGGTATTCGATGCCTCCCACGTCACTAGCAGCGTGTTGGAGATAGTCTGAAAGATTACTGAGGGGGTTTCTAGGTCGATATATGTGCGCCACCAATGTAGTCCTGTAACTAATAATAGCGTGTAGCACGATACCTTAGGTTTACTTTCTACGCACATCCCTATCTACTTCTGGTACACATGATATGCACTGTTCATACATTTAACAGTACCTAACAGTGGACCTTGCATTTGTATTATTCCAAATTTAGTGTTGGTGCTTTATTGTCGAGCGAAAAAATGTTGCTATGACTTGCGCCCAACCCTCGTATGCATGTGTCCATTGCGCTAGAAAACTTTTGCTTATTGCACTGAATTAATATTATTAATGTCTTCGCTTAGTTAGTTAAATTATACTTTCCCAAAAGCTTTTCTCTGTAATCATTGGTACAATTCAATATCTTCACATTCACCTTCCTCTTCTTCTACATTGGTCAAGTAAACTACACTGTTGATTATATTTTCTGCTAAATACGGTCCTTCAAATCGCTCGAATAACTTAACCTTATCCTTCTGGTAATTTCATGGGTCTTCTTCACAAACGAGGGCTGCCCAAACAACGAGAACTATTTATTTACATTTCTTTAAACTTACGATAACATAAAGGAAACATCAATCACCTTCAAAATACTGTCCATTAGATGATATGCACTTGTCCCAACGGTTTTGCACTGTTTGAAACAGTTTTAAATTCTTCCCAATTATTGGTGTTAAGGGCCCCAGCGCTTTTTTAACATCTTCTACGCCCTAAAAACGCTTTCCCTTTAGGTCGTACTTCATTCTTGGAAAGAAGAAGAAGCCGCCGGAGGCTAGGAATTGTTTTGAGCCTGTTCTTTCAATTCCTGCCACTCATTCCCTCTGGTCATCGGAAAGCAGTTGTGGAACAAACTTTGTCGTGAAGCATTTCATGTTCTAATCTTCAGTTATGATTTTCTGGCATAAAGTCCAGGAAATTCCAGGTATTTCCTCCAATTCGTCGATTGTTCTGTGACGATAATGGACATTCATACACGACCCAAACGCGATTCATCTTCAAGTGATAAATGGCTACTTCTGAGCCGGGCAAACCACTCGTAACGTCTTGACTGGGTTAGAGTTGCCTTTCGATAAGCTTCCCAAAACATTTAAACTGTTTCTGCCGCTGTTTTCTTTAACAGGAAAAAGAATTTGATGTTAGCGCGTAGCCCGCCCCATCGCAAAATTGCCGAAAGTGTTGGGAGCGGCTTAAGAAAACAATCACCTTTTCCGCTGCGATGGTTTTCCATTAACGCTATCTGGTCAACTGAGCAGGGAGACTGTCTTGTAAACACACCTGGCAGCACTGATAACCCACTTTCCTACATAAAATAATTCTCGCTTTTTGTGGTTAGTACCGCTCGTATACTATACCCAACTTTGATTTTGAGTACAGCAAGTACGCTGCTCACCATTACAAATGCAATACCAAGAAGAAGAGAAGATGGCTGTCTCAAATTTGGCAGATAGATACCGTAAAGTAGAAAATGCAACTGACCGCTCTGTGATATGCATGATAACGTGGTGACAGCGGAACAGAAATGACCAACGTCACTAGTCTATGGGACCTTCGGTGCTCTCCTGGGGTATGGTAAGCCATATGTCTTCGTCATGATACCATAGCTCATCAATGCAGCTGGGGGAGGTCGCTGGCGCGAGAGGCGTTGTGTAATCATGGACCAGACGTATTCAATCGGCGCGAGATCAGGTGAACCCGTCGGTCAAGGAAGCAAGAAAACATTGTGTACAGCTAGGAAGGGTAGGACATCACGTGGCATTTGCCGGCGGGCGTTATCCTGCTCGAATATTGTCTCCGGCAGGCAACAACTGGGTTCAACGCCTTCTCCATGTACTGTTGGATGGTCACATGTTCGTCTATTCGTAGGAGACAAGAACGAACCCGGTGCCGGACCGACGGGGTGATGCAAAACGCAAGTGCCGACAAGCCTATTGCCAAGGTACTGCTAGATATGAGGATGCTGCAGACAGAAGATATATTCGTCTGAAAAGAGGATCTTCTGCTATTCGGCTCTCCATGTGTCACTATTGTAGCCACAGCAATAGGCGCCAAGCAAATATGTCCGCTCTGAGAGACGACGTAGAACTGTCTGTGGGGACACTGGGCACTGTGGAACATCCACCAGTCCGTCTGTCCTCTCGAATGTCGCATGGTGCAGTAGTTGGGATTTGACACATTCTTGCGTGCCTTCGTGGAGTTTTTGAGTACATATGCGCTGCACTCTGAACGCAATCGGTCCAATACGGGCACTAATATTAAGATACGTTCTTCGAAACGTTAGTTGTCAAAACTCTAGGAACAAAAAGTTCTCATCAAAATAAGAAAACATTTTGTCTTTGTAATTTGCCAAATCCCACTTAATTTCGGAGCTACAAGCTTCTCGAAGTGTGGAAAAATGATTTTTAGCTCGATATTTTAAATACCACTAACAGTAGAACTGATGCGCCATTCTACCATTAAAGCCTCCCAATCTACTTTTTCTTAAAAAATGCATATTTAAAAATTGTGCTATGATTGCCTAAAGAATTCCCCAAAGGAACTAGTGGTTTGCCAAAAAAATTTTAAAGTAAAGGTAGGCCGAAATTTGCGTTAATTGGTCGACTTTCCACCCAGATAACAATACTTCGTTTGCGCCAAGTCGATATCTCAGACAGATTGCATTTGCCGAATGAGTTTTGTGGAAACGCGAAGTTGCATAACCAACAGCAGTAAGAATTACATTATTTTTTATTTTTTATCAATGAAAGACAATGTGTTATTCTCAGCTCTCATGACGGTGATTTATCAAACAGTGCAGTATAGTGTACACGATCGCAGTGTTTACTGGTCAGAGGCGTCAGGTAATGAGTAACAGAGTTGCGCTTTTGAGTCCTGGCTTGGAACCAACTTTGTGAAATATGAAACCAGAATAGTTAAAGAATGCGAGATAGGATAAGGTTCTTGTTTACTAAAATGACCTATAAATACAAAGTGTGTACTGTTCTCTCTCTCTCTCTCTCTCTCTCTCTCTCTCTCCCTTCGAAATGTTCATAAGCTAATGTAACAGCCTTAATATATTGGTTTTGTGCGGATGAAATATCCCAGCAGGAGCGTCATTTCCAAAGACCTAAAAAAATGAAAAATACATTAAATTAGTCACCGTCTGCATCCGCACACTGTTGCCATCTCTGAGTCAACGATTGGATTCCGTGGCGAAACAAGTCTGGAGTCTGCGATGCGAAGAAATTATCAACTGCATGTTGCACCGCCCGATTATCAGGGAAGGTCTTCCCTGCCAAATATTAATTGAAATGCCGTCAGAGGTGGTAGTCAGTGTGTGTGAGAGAGAGATTGGGGGAATACGGTGGGTGAGAAAGAGTTTCATACTGCATGCCATGGAGGGCCTGCACCGTTCTTTGCGAGACATGTGGAAGGGCAATGTCATGCAACATGAAAACACCATGTTTGTTGACCATTGTTGGATGCTTCCTGACAAGATTCCAGCGTATTTCATGAAGTTCAGCACTGCAATATTCTGCAGTGATGGTTTCCCTCGCCTGAGAAAGACATGTTGGATCACTTCCACCATACATCACCATACCAGCAATAGCACGTTCCGAGCGTGGAGAGGTGGTTTCGCACACCATATTGGACGTTGATCATGATCCAACCATTGTCCTGACCGTTTACGATTGTCACAGCAGATCCATTTTTCATCTGAAGTGACAATCCGATGCAAAGAACCTTCCCGCTTACACTCAGAGAACTGCACACCTCCAGACCACGGCGGGACAGTCTGAACTTCGAATATCCTCGGAAGCGTTCGACAGAACCTGACGATGACATTACTCGCAGGATAAGCACTAAGGCAGCACGATATATAGCGTAATGAAACCTGTACTTCACATAATTTATTTTTGTAATTAATGAACAATTTACTCATATATTTTTTCTCAAGGCCTATAATTTCAAGCTCTAAATATGTAGGGGTCTATGCATATAATTTTTATCATACTCTCGGGTTACAAATATGTGCTGATTAGACAATAGAATCTCCGGCGTTATTCTCCTACCAAGTCTATTACTCGGAAAATATTTAACTTAGAGCTTTGAAAAAAGAGAGAGAGAGAGTATAACTGTATACGCGCAATTGAATTATGATACTGGGAACCAGTGACGTCCAAGAAATATCTCTACGGGGCATCAACTTCAGAATTTATAATGAAAGTAGAGTAGTTTTTCATTTAATTGGATTGGAATCTATACAAATAACAACTTTTTTGAGGAAATATTCTGTTTTATATTTCCTGCGGTTTGACAGCTCAGTTTGATGGCATCAATATTATGTCAGCAGCTTTGTCCCGCCACCAATAACTCAAGAACAATTTCAACGCTAACTGATTCCCTACACACTTTCCAGGCTTAGGACTGACAAAATATTTAAATTTCTGTATTTTGCAGTGTTTAAAATCAATGGACATTCACCTTGTCAGTATGGATATGATTTTAATTTTCGTAAGGATTACAATGAACACTTCTTTGACCATTATGTCCTAATAAAATGAACAGTTTGAATCCCCTAGTATTTGCATTAAAACTAAAATAAAAAAAAACAGCTCTCTGAGAGTTGTAGAGTGCAGTCTGAAGAAGGAAGTGGTTATTTCTGAAACTGTTACGTTTTAATTTCCTTTTGTTATTAATTAAATAATATCAGCCTTGTCAAAAAGCTGTGTTTTTCTTTATTCAATGTTGTTGTAATATCTAAAACTCTTAACGTGGAGAAATTTAAAAAGACACACACAGATGAGAAAAAAATATTATGTGGGATCATTATGAACAAAATTTTTGTTATACCTATTCAATGGCTTTGAATGTCAATAATAATAATAATATCATTAAAATGTTTCACCCATTCTCATTTTGTTGACATATTCCATATCATGTAGCTCAAGTGTTTAAGTTGTGACAGTTCATCATGAATTCTAGTAATGTGACCATTTTCTTGCTTTATTGGCATTTTCAAGATTTTATGTTGTTTTCAAATTTAAATACCTAATTCGAATGAAAGTTCATGTTTTGGCCTAACGTACAACTTTTTAATTTGCTAAAGGAAGCTTTGCACATAGTAAAGTAATTTTTCTCATTACTCCGCATTTTGTACTAACATTTTCTGTAGGTGGTACGAATGAAATGCAATTTCCATATCTTTTACGGTTTGCAGAAAATCCTGGCTTAGTGGCTTGGTGTTTAAAGTCCAGTTCGCGACATTACATCTATCCAACTTTTACAGGACAGGAAAAAGTTTATCAGAACGAGACGTAAGTTTGAATCCATATGACGGCATTTGTGTGCTAAATAAACAACTAGATAACAAAATACTTGAATTAGATTTGAATTTAATTTTAGGGTCTTTAGGTAACTTTGGCTCAGGCCGTATGGATGATGATGAGAGAATTGGTGGAATGAAGAAAGTGTGAGGGAACGTGAAAACGTACCAGGTGTGTAAATATGAAACCGGAATTTGTGCATAGACGGCGTTAGCTGTCACTGTGGTTACCGTAGAACTGCGTCCTTGGCGCCACTTGCTTGTTTTGACTGCTGATAACGATTTGCAACTCACAACAAGACAACTTGCATGTCATAGTGTAGTGTTTAATACCGTTGAACATGGGGCAATTTATACCTACAAACTATGATGTGCGGACAGCATTGATTTTTTGTTACCATTTGAAGAAAATTGATGCAGAATCGCATCGCATGTTTGTCGAAGCTTACGGTCATCATGCTCTTGGTAAGTCACAGTGCTATGCGTGGTTTACAAAATTTAAAAGTGGCGATTTTGACGTGAGAAAAACGAAGAAATTGCAAGACCACCGAAAATGTTTGCAGACAGCGAATTGCAAGCTTTGTTGGATGAGTATGACGCTCAAACGCAACAACAACTAGCGGATGTGACACAAGAAGTAGTTTCCATGCGTTTAAAGGCCATGGGCAAGATTCAGAAGGTGAGAAAATGGTTTCCACATGCATTGGCTGAACGACAGTAGGAAAATTGAGAAACCATTTGCGAAATTCTGCTCGCCAGGTACAAAAGGAAATCACTTCTCCATCGAAGTGTGACTGGTGACGAAAAGTGGATCTATTTCGAGAATCACCAGACTTGGCGCCTTCCGATTTTCACTTATTTGCATCCATGAAACATGCACTTGCTGACCAGCGCTTCACATCTTACGAAAATGTACGAAAATGGCTTCATGACTGGTTTGCAGCACAAGAGGCACAGTTTTTTGGTCTGGCATCCACACATTGCCGGAACGATGGCTGAAATGTATCGCTAGCGCTTCGAATAAAATAGCATTGTCATCCAATCACTGTGTCTTTCTGTACATAAATTCCGGTTTCATATTTACGCACCTGGTATTTAGCATAGCATGTCCTTCACAAGCTATCGAAATTCTCGAAACGACCATCCGAAAGTACGTTCAGGAAGCTACGTAGCAAAAGAAATTGCACTTTAAATACGATACAAACATCCAACTGTGGATTACTACCTCTATTCTAAAGTCAATTAAGGAAAAGACACACTTTGGAAAAAATGATGTAAAAATCCTTTTAATCTAAAACTTCAACAAAAATACAAAACGTACCATAATATACTTAAGAAACTTATAGAAAATGCAAAAAACAATTATTTTATGGAAAATATGTTGCGGGCGGGGTCGGACACAAGCATGAAATGGAAAGTAATAAATTCTGCTTTAAATAGAAACAGAAAGAATGAATACACGGAAATAAATATTACTGATGCATGCAGGAAAATTATTAACAATACAAAGCTAGTAGCTAATGAATTTAATACCTATTTTACGGATATTTGTAAGAAACTTGCTGCCAACACTACCGGATACATTTCGACGGACGATATGTCATCTAAAAGTATGAAACCAATACAGTCAACAATATTTCTTAGCCCTGTCTCGGAAACCGAAATAGTGAACACTATTAACTCCTTGAAAAACAAGTCAAGTGTGGGATACGATGGTACAAGTACAAAAATTATAAAATATGCGGCTGTAGTCTTGTCACCAGTTTTGAAACATATAGTTAATCTGTCCTTTAGTACAGGTATCTTCCCAGATAATTTAAAAATTGCTAAAATAATCCCTGTATATAAAATGGTAACAGAGCGGACAAAGCAAATTACCGGCCATTATCGATTCTTCCTGTGATGAGTAAAATTTTTGGAATAGTACTTCTAACTACACTAATATAATTTCTTGAAAAACACAATATTATTTATTACTCATGAACAATATGGATTTCATAAAAATAAATCCACACAACTAGCAGTAAATAGTCTAGCAAATTACGTTGCTGAAACGCTTGACGAAAGTAACTACATGATTGGAGTCTTCATTGACTTGAAGAAAGCATTTGATACGTTAAACCATAACATACTTCTACAAAAACTGCACTGTTATGATCTACGAGGCATAACACACACATTGCTAAAGAGCTAGCTTCAAAACCGTAGGCAATATACGTATGTTAATTACACAGAATCATGCCTATGATCGGTGAATTGAGGAATTCTGCAAGGTTCTATTTTGAGACCGTTATTATTTCTTCTGTATATAAACGACCTACCATCATGCCTAAAAGACAGTAATATTTGCATATGACACCGTGATTTTTAATAAAGGTTCTACATTAAAAATTGTACAAAATGCCATCAACAAAGATTTAGAAAATCTGAATAACTGGTTTAGATCTAATAAACTTATACTCAATACCGATAAAACTAAATGCACCTTGTTCAGAAATAGACAAAAAGAGGAAAATACAGTGGAATATCCCATTATAATCGGTGGAGACACGTTAGGTGTTGCGAACAACATAAAATATCTTTGATGATTTTTTTCCATGGGATAAACACTGTTCAAAAATATGTAAAACGATATCTATTCACGTTGGAATATTGCGTAAACTTGTTAAGATGTTTCCGGACAATATAAAACAACTATATTACTATACCTTCATACACCCATACCTATCGTACTGTATTGAATCCTGGTATGCGAATCTCAGCGATTTTAATACAAAGCGCATTTTAACCTTGCAAAAGAAAGTCGTTAGACTAATAAAGAACGCAGAATATCTCGCACACTCAATGCCCTTATTTAAGGACCTAGAATTGTTAAAGACACAAGACCTATATAAATACAAAATAGCCAGTCTAATGCACAACTTAGTGTCGAAAACCATGTATATTCTATCAGTGGACGTCTCACCCACCTTGCATAAGATATCGACCAGGGCAATAACGGATAAAAAGGCAGTTCTTCCCAGACCACGTCTAACCTACGGGCTTCATAGAATCAGCTACAGAGCTGCATTGATTTGGAATACTTTCCCTAAAGATATTAGAAATAAAACATATAAACAGTTCCAACATGCACCAAAGAATATCCTGCCGAAAAAAACCATGAAATAGGCTTCGAGAGATCATCGCAAGCAATTTTGAACTTACCATGAAAGAATTTTTACATATGTAGTTTTTTATTAACCACAGATTGCTCTTCTTTTGTTTGTCATTGCTTCGCTTGCTCATTGGTCCGCTCATTTCTATCTTTGTATAAAATCTATTGTCATCACTTGTTTGACCTAATTTTTCGTTATTCATGAATTATCTATTTAAATTTCATTTTGTTAGTAATAGAAAAAGTATATGATTTTATGTGAATAGTTATGCCAACGATATTAAGATTGTATAATTATGTCCTGATACCTCGAGAGATCATCCTAAGTAATTTGAACTTAACATTTTAATTTTTAAACAACTGACCACAGATCACTAGGTTTTTTTTGTCATTTGCTTTGCTTTCATTTGCACGCTCATCCCTATCTTTGTGTAAATACTATTGGCATCATTATTGTTACCTTATGTTTTCGTATTTTGTTCCTATTTCTTATTTATTTATTTAGTATTTTCATATATTTTCTATTTTTCGTTAACCATGAATTGTGTGTTTGAATTCCATGTAAATAGTAATCGTAGAAGTATGTGATTGTATATAAATAGTTATGTCCTGGTGTAAGTCAAGTGTATTTTACGCTTTACTAACTTGTAGTTATTATTTTAGAAATTACCACGAAACTACAAAGTGCCTCTTGTTTGTGGTATTACGGAAAGGAGAATCCAATTACGGCTGAAGCTAGGATTCTCCTGGAATCTGAAATTTGTAATTCAATTGTAACATAATATTCAGATTAATAAATTTAATTGAATTGAATTGATTGTACAAACGTGATAGTTTGATTCTTTTATGTAATTAGTGTATTTTGGCAATGAAAATACACGAAATAATGTAAATATTATTCTTATCTTTACTTAGCAAGTAAAACATGATCAAAGAAAATATGAAAAAAACGGCTCAGCAGTTGGCTTTGAGTAGCGATACAGTCAAGACGTCTTGTTTCTTGGTAGTGTGTTATCGTCTTTTGTTTCATGCCAGTGACTTGAAACTGTGTTGAAATAGTTTTGTTGAGTTCAAGGACTTTACTTAGTGGAGAACGAAAGAGGCTTGTGTGTTCCCCCCCCCCTGACCGTGTGTCTGTGCCATTGCTTCTCACTGCCCTGACATGAGTCAGGCGGCGAGTGCTTCTGTTTCCACTACTACTACTGCTGAGAAAGGAAAACAAAGTATGATGAATCCTGCAACAGGTAATGTGACGGAATCTGCTAATAGGCCAAATAAACAACTAGCATTTATTTGTGAACCGATACAGGGGGTTACTTTAGAGGATTATTTACTGTCTATTTCCCAATTGATTGACGCTTCATATGTGACACATGCATCTCGTATAAGTGGTGATCGAATTTGCATTTATTTATCACATAAAGACGCTTTGGACACAATTTTAAGAGACGGTGGCTTTATGGTGAAAAATACTTTCATACATGTTCGTAAATATATTCAAGATGCTACGAAATTAATACTGTTAAATGTGTTACCGGATGTTCCTGATTCTGTTCTACGATCTGCCCTCCAACCTCATGGTAGGCTGGTTAGTAATATCAAACCGCTTTTAATCGGAACACAGCATAAACATCTCTCTCATATTAAATCTTTTCGCAGATTAGTATATATTGTGTTTGACAAACCGGATACGGTTCCGCAATCCATTCCAGTCTGTCATGATGGTACAAATTACACCATATTTCTTTCCAGCGACGACCTGAAGTGTTGTGGCTTAATTGGCCATAATAGTAAATTTTGTCCTTCGAAACAAATCTCGCAACCTACAGTGGATCCACAAAATGTTCGGTCCACTGAGTCATCGAAACCAATAACCTCGGTTTCTTCCACGTATGCAAATGTGATGGTGAATGGTTCCAACCTCTTTGATAATGATGCCTTTCCCCCTTTACTGAATCCCAAATTGACGCAACATTCAAAAATTAACATGACGCCATTAGTAGGTGAATTACACCCTCCGCTCAGACTAATTAATTCCAGTGAGGAAAGTGACATTTCCCCATTGAATGGTTTGTCGACCTCTTCTCAATCCTTGAATAGCACAACAGAGCATCATCTCTCGGACTTGTCGCAACAAAATGTGTCAACTAAGCCTACTGATCCAACATTCGTCTTTAGAAGTAAGACTCTTCCTCTTAATGCAACGGTATTAACCTCGCCGTCCACAGCCAATGTGGACAAGCACAACCAGTTTCACAGTGAGGCTGAATTGAAACAAAATGATGCACTTTCTGTCGACGTTCCGCCACAACCGCCAGATAAAGTCCAGTTTGACTCATGCCTTGAGTCTGCTGCCTCTGAAATGGAAGATGCTGTATCACAGATTATGACCACTAAAAAGCGCTCTCCGTCGCCGGTGTTTGATACATGTCACACGAAACATCGGTGTTTAAAAGAAGATGATGACATGATTCCACACGGTCGTACTACTTCTGAAATTGAAACTTCATCTACTGCCAATACAATACTTTCAGTGCCAACAAATGTGACTAACTGGACTGATGAAGATATCAGAGCTTTTCTAGATAAAAGTGAAAACTTTAAGCCAATAGTTGCTCAATTTACAGATGATGTGTTGAAATTAAAAGAACGTTTGTTAAACTTCTCTGTTACTGATACAACAATGAAACACAATATTGATCGAATTCTCAAAGCGCTTGTTGATGAACAAATATTGTAAAGTTTATTATTTTTGTAATTACAAACATAGGTTTATTCACATTTATGTACTATTATTTGTATATTATGAGCCGCAAAGTTGTTTTCATCTTGCACTTAGTTGCACTTGTGATGAATCTTAAAATCGCTACAATTAATTTCAATAAGAACACTGGTAATAATGCAGTAAATGGGTTATTAACCTTTTTACTTCAATCTTCCATTGATATTGCTTTTCTCCAAGAGATTGCTGTATCCACTTTAAATTGTGACAGGTTCTATAATGAGTATATTAATCTTAGTGATGGTACTCAAGGAACGGCTATCTTAGTTAAGGATGGTATTTGTTTTACACCTCGGTTTTCTCATCCTAATGGCCGATTGATTACTGGCTCCATTCAGGATGTACTTTTTTGTAATGTGTATGCACATGCAGGTAACGAGCACCGTACTGAGAGAGACACCTTTTATGCAACGGATCTTGCTTTAGGATTACAAGGAAATTTTAGTAGTATTTTGCTGGGTGGGGACATGAATTGTGTTTTATCTGTTAAAGACCAAAAACCCAACTTTAATTACTCTCCTGTTCTACACAATGTTGTTCGCACTCTCAATTTAAAGGATAGTTGGGAAGTTAAGAAAGGTAACAGTGAAGCCTATACTTTTATTCGCCCCGATCATTGTTCAAGAATCGATCGTCTTTATGTGACCAATAATATTTCCTCATATATTAAGACTGTGGAAATCATACCTATTTACTTTTCTGACCATCAAGCTTATGTGATGACAATAGATATTCCTCTCACTTTTATTCAAAGAGGGCGTGGTTATTGGCATATTAACAACAATATCCTTGAGGACTTGGAATTTGAACAGCTCTTTCATGAGAAATGGTCTAGATAGATTCGTGGTCGCCATAATTATCCTAGTTTGGTGGAATGGTGGGATCGTTACCTAAAACCAACTATTCGAAAATTTTGTATGTGGTACTCCAATGAACGTAGCAAAGCTAGAAAGCAAAACTTTCATCGCTTATGGCGACAACTTAAACTATTCCAAACTCAAATTGCACAAGGTTTTGATGTTTTGTGTGAAATGCGTAAAGTAAAGGCTCAAATGTTATTATATCATTCGGAGCAACTAGAAGGGGTACGGGCCAGATGCAAAGATGGATATGTTAATACAGAGGAACAATTGTCAATGTACCACACTATGAAAGAAATTAAACGTGGTAAAAGAAAACTAATTACATCGTTACGTACTGATAACACTGTGGTGTTGAAGACCCAACAAGAGATTGCCAATGAATTTTGCAGTTACTATGAACAACTTTTTTCTCAACCACGGGGACACATTAATGAAATTGACAGTTTCCTCGTTAATACACCCAGCCCTATAACGCAAGAAGATCAAGAAATGCTATGTAGACCATTTTCTACTGAAGAAGTGAGGGTAGCTCTCTTTAGTGGCCAAACTGGAAGATCACCAGGTATCGATGGGTTAAGTTTGAAACTCTATCGGACTTTCTTTCCAGATATGAAAGATGTATTGACAGAAATTGTTAATACCATTTTACACACCGGAAAATTAGGGTTTTCTCAACAGCTTGGTGTAACTGTTTTAATTCCCAAATCATCATATTCGAGGAAAGTTGAAGATTATCGCCCCATTACATTATTATGCACTGACTATAAACGTATCTCCCGTTGTTTGTTACAAAGACTTCAACATCTTTTGGAGAAAGTGCTTCATATAGGTCAGTTTAGTGGTAAGAATTGTCACGATACAAGTAGTTTACTAACAGTGGTGCGACATGTTATCGCGTTATATCAAGGTACTGTGACTGATGTGAGCATTGTATCTTTAGATTTCAGTAAGGCATTTGATAGAGTGTCTCATGAATACTTATATGCTGTTCTTCAACATTTGAATTTTGGTGACACATTTATCAAATGGATACGTCTTCTATATACAGGAGCAAAAACCAAACTCAATATCAATGGTTTTCTTACTGATTCCATACACCTACATTGTTCTGTTCGCCAAGGTGATCCTCTCAGCATGCAATTATTTGCTATCTCCCTGGCCCCCTTTATTTACAATTGTCATACAAAACTTTCTGGTATACAGCTCGGTGGTGAAAAGTTAATTGGTAGATCCTACGCAGATGATGTCACAATATATATCAGTAATAGTGAAGACTTGTCACATCTCTACCGATGTATCAAGGAGTATTATTTTGTATCTGGAGCCGAATTAAATGGTAAGAAATCTGTGATGCTGCCTTTAGGTTTACCAAAACCTTTAATTTATCCTGACTGGTTGACGGTAACTAACAAATTAAAAATATTAGGCTTATATTTTACTGCCAATATCGATTCTTGTTCCAAATTAAACCAAACAAAACTTGTGCAAAACCTTCAAGTTCTCGTACGACAGCACAGATATAGACAAATTTCTTTGTTTTCTCGAGGAAAATTTTTTTTAATGTCTTCATGCTCTCAAAAGTTTGGTACATGGCAAAAGTATTTCAATTCCAAAAACAAATATTGGCACAAATTAAGAGTATGATTGGAATTTTTATTTGGAATGGTCACATTTTTAGAGTGTCACAAATAGTTCTTAGCCAACCTTATTGTAATGGAGGTCTAAATCTAATTGATGTAAAATGGCAGTGTTTAGCTTTATATTTGCATATGGGCATCAAAGCCTTGTTGCGCAAGTCTGATTCTTTTGATGCAATGATTTATCACGCATGTCAACCAATAGATTGACGTAATTCCCCGGTGAATGTTCAAGATATTCCTGCCGCCTTTTCAGCTGTCAAAAATGTTTATATTGAACTCAGTTACCTCATGCCTTACATAGGTGATTTGGAAAACATTACTGTTAAATCCTTGTATCAACTGTTGATGAATTTTCAGTCACCAAAGCTTGTACAAAATGTGGAGCGACATGTAAATTGGTCCCAAGTATGGCCCAATGTTTTTCCAAAACATTTACCAGCACCAGTTAAATCTAAATGGTACATGGTGATTAATAACTTATTTGATACACCAGCGAGAAGACAAGCATTAAACATCACTCTTAGTAGTTCCCCAGTTTGTCACACTTGTAATGTACTGTTAGATATGCCGCACCAAATTTATTATTGTCATAAACTTCAGGAGATATGGTCTGTAGTTGTCACTATATTGTGTGTAATTTGTCGACAAGGGAAGGACCAATTCACTTACACTCATATTTACAGACCTGATTTTAGGTATTTTCCACCTCATAAAAATAACGCTGTACAATGGCTAATTGGGCATACTTTGTATTATATCTCTAATAGAGATTCTTTGTTATGTAAAGATGGATACTATGCCTATTTGAAAAGAGTAAAGTGGAACATTTCTGTCCATGAGATATCAAGCTACTATGGTAGGTTCCTGGATCTTATATTAGAACAATTAAAATAGAAACTACTACAGTAATCTAAGCTTCATTGATACTGTGCAATAAGACTGAACATTTTATTGTCAAAATAATTACTTAGAGAGTTGTCTTCAATGTTATTTTGATATCTTGTTAGCAACATATTAGGATGTACTTTAGCTATGTCCATTTGCTGATCCTTCTTTTGTTTGTATTATCAACTGTATGATTACCTTGTGATAATAAACGAAAAAAAAAGGGGTAGAGCACTCGACTCTTGCTCAAAGGATCTTAGGTTCGATCCCAAGCGAAGCTACTATTCGTGTTTTCTTCAAATTTTGCTTTGCTTAGTAGGCGTGTCTAGTAACAGGCACTACACCTCTTAGTAAGTAATACATATAGCATTTTAAGTAGATTTTTAAATGTTTTCCATTCCAACTACTATCAGATAAGATATGGTCTCAAATCTTTTATTCCTGCTGCGATGATTTAAGTTGTCTTCCCTTTCTGAAGTGTACAAATAGAATTTCTAGTAAGAATACTATTATTCCTGTAGATGTGCCTCCAATCAGTAAAACAAATGCCCCAACGAAGTCTTTGACACTAATTGCAACACGATTACTTTCAGATCTTGATGACTTGACACCCAAAAGCATTGAGAACTGTAGATCATGTTCCCATTTTGAAAGTAAACCAGAGTAAACACAAGCTTTGATCATGTGGTTGAAAGCATTCACGAACGGAGAATTACGTCTTAAGACGTAAACAGAGGGATAAGATATAACAACTTCTGGGAGAAAATGTATTAAAGGTTTTCCATAAGAATCAATGAATCCATTTTCATATAAACAATATCGTAATAATGAAGCCTCCGAAAGAAAAGCTATACGAACTCCAGATGCCATTCTTCGGAATATTTCTTTAGGTCCTAACATCGAAGGTTCAAACCTTTCGTGTATAGCTTTCGTCACAGGGTCTGAGGAATTTTCAAAATAACTGCGAAGTGCTGGGTAACCTAATAACAATAAATCCGAATTCAGCAGATCTTGCATTGTGTTAATGTAAGGATATCTGGTTGGTTTCGTAAGAAAGCCGAAAAGAAATGCTTGATAGCTGTTATTAATAACAAATGATCCGAAAACCCAGATTATAAAAATGATTCTTGCAAGCAGAATGCGAGATGGGGGTTGAGCTACCGACAGGCCAAGAAGAACAGAAAAATTATTCAATACTGAATTGTCAAATATGAAACTTCTCTTATTACGAACCACAAATTGCATTAGTCGTGTCGATAGAACAACAAAACTTAAGAGAAGAACTGTACAAATCCAGCATACTGGTTGCAGCGGAAAAATTATGTTCATCCACTGTGGGAAGAAACTTGGCTGTGATACTGCCCATAATAAATAATGATACCGACCAGATAGTATTAGCTCGAAGTCCTCGTAATAATACAAATAAGGGGAAGTGTCTAGAAACCTACCTTCTAACTTTCCAAGATAGACTTGTTTCAAATCACCAATATATGTTCCATTTGGCAGCTTGTACCCAAACTTATACCAATTAGTTCTACCCACCATTCCTAGAGTTAAATTCATTTTGTTAACAAAACTGTTTAGTACTTTCTCTACAACACCTGAAACCCTTACTTGGCCACTATCTTTTCTCTCAATAATCGCTGCAGGTGGTAGATTATATGTTGTAACATTGAAATAACAGCCGTACATGTTCTTAATTTTATCTGGAAATAAATCAACATCATTGTTGAACCTTCCTTTTACCCATTCAGTCATTATTATTTCGCTACCACCTGATTTACAATCATCTACTCTGAATGGAAAATACGTATAAACGACCACCTTTGCTGCCTTGGAAAACATGTTCGTCTCTGAGATTAATATAATTATATTATATGCATCTTCTTGAAATGACATTTCGAATATTCTCCGAATGTGATTTGTTTTATTACCATCAGTGTTGAGGATTATTACTATCCTATTTCGTGGTCTGAAAAGTAAGCTCTTCAGTTGATGAATCATTAACTGAACGCTCCTAGAATTGTCCAAAAGGACCACATATCCAAGTATCCCTTCTGTCCATTGATACTGCGATATAAAGTTCCAATTAAGGCTTCTATTTCTTTGTAAGCCATTGATATTTACTGCGATAAATGAGGAGGTACCTCTTTTGATTATGTCTTCAGAAATATCCACTGTATTGTCCCCAAACATAAGCATCACTCCTTGTGCACGAAAATGGTTGTTTATCAGATGGGATACACAGTTTACCAACTCGAGAGTCGTTGCAGTCGAAGACCATGGAGTTAGTTTAGCATTGCTTGCATAGTTATCAACCATCAAAGCAATAATTAATAAATTGACTCTTGTTTGGGACATCACTGCAGTATGATATATTGTTCCTGTACCAAATAGAGAAAACGATAATATAATTAAAATAGTTTATATACGTTTAGTTCTAAAATTAATCAAACAAGATACTAATTTTAATTTTCAACGTGTTTGAGAGATCTCAAACCAAACTTTATGCATCACATTGAATTAATTTGTCCTTTTAAAGTATAACATGATGCGTTTATATGCACGTCTGTTTATAAGTCAGAGAGAGAGCCTGTCTCCATCTGTCATTGGCTGATTTCTTATATAATAAGTTGTTCTATCTTTTCTTGCGGCATGAAACTGCTGTCTTGAAAGCATATAAGGTAAGTGCACCGATTATGACCCGGGTTCCCAATATGACCCACCCCCAGTTCTCTACAGATTTCCGTTGGTGCTACTACATGTTACCGTAAATTATGTAAGAGAAAACATTTTGCGCAACTTAGTTGTTTGCTAATGACATGAGCGGCAGTAGCTTCAGTTGAAGTGGCATATTGAGCAAGAAAATATTTTGTTGTTATTTTAGCAAAGTAAGTAATGTTTCGTTTCAGTATCTATTGTTGGAAATCTAATCAGTATAATGCATGGAAAATGTAGCTATGTGAGCATACGTGAACATAAAATGTGTGTAATACAATGCATTGTGTGTAACTAGCAGGCGCCAGAAAAAATAAAGAGGTCAATAGTGCTCAATATGGCCCACTGTGGCACGCAGGCAAGATGAGCAATATTGGGCAAAATGCAGTCATAACTGTTTAAAATGAAAGAATTGTGTATCTGAAATGTTTGTACTGAACACCCGTAATGTTTAGGAATTAGAACGAAGATATTACTAGGTAATAAGGAAGCTATCAATTCTAATACAAAGAATAAGAAGATTAAAAACAAAACAAAGCAAGTGTCATCATGTTTAAAACGACCAGAAACTCGTGATTGTTTGCCTTATTTCCTGAATTTCACTCTCATTTCATTAAGTGTGGCAAGAAGAATATTTACGTAGAGAATGTGACGATAGCTGATCCGAGTTCAGATTGTCTGAGTATTCGTTGTTTGTGAACATCGATTGGTTCCTTGGCTTCATGCGATCGAAGAATCGGGTGATACAGCATTTCATGTGGGGAAGGTTTAACAAATTATATGTTCTTGTGTCCAGCCGTGTTAGAGTTTACTCAACTTTAAAAGAAGTGTTCCTAAGAGCAACAATAGAAAGAAACTTGTACTTAAGGTAAAATTATTCAGACATTAAATATTAGGTAAATAATCCTGGATCAGTATTAACAAGAATCGTCATTAACAAATTAGTAGGAAAACACTACCTTCTATCAGCTTTCACGAGATGTGTAAAACCAGTGCAGGTTCCCGGCTTTGTTGAAAGACGCAAATATGACAACCTGTTATGTATTTATCTTGTGTTTACTACGCAAGCAGTGTAATTGAACGTGGAACAATCGATACCAATCCATAATAACTTATGGTCTGAGCAACAACGACAAACAACAAATAGAACACCATTAGCAACTTAATTTATTTCACGATTCAAGCTTTTTAACATTATTATGAGTGCTTATCGCAATATCATTTCCTTCACTACTAAGGTATCGGTTATTACCATATTATACAGATTACAGATATTGTTGGGAACTAAAATGTAGAAATACATTTTAACGGAAAGATTACATATGTGTTTTCTATTATGAAAGATGTTTGAATATCGAATTTAATCTTCAGTAATGGTTTCCCAAACAAAGTGGAAATTGAATATAGAAGACAAAGCAATTATGAACATCATAACATTACCGGAAATCGCACCAAAACGTAAAATAATTTCCTAAATCAATATTGGAACGCAGGAAGTGCTTTTCGGGAATATTTCTCGAATTATTTCGAAGCTACCTTCTTAAAAATAACACTGGCGGCAATGAAAAACAAAAAGAGTAACCATGGTAATGGTTACATTGTAACGGAAAGGGGGACGTGAGGCCTCGATAACCGCTGATAATTAATTATATTGTATTTTTTTAATGAGTTTAAGAAACAAAAGTTAACAATTTCCGAATGCTTAAAAGTCTACACGAATATGAATATTTTCAGACTATGCTGTACATTTACTTTCAATCACGACACTTTTGATACATAAGACACCCAATTTCAAATATGTCTGTAGAGCAAACTTTCGATTATTCGTCATAACCACCGGACAAAACGGCACGAATAAATGAAAAAAACAAAGAGTCGGAAATGTTTGTTTATTTGCCACAATAGTGGTTTAGCATAAACAAACGAGGTTAAGTACTGTATTATACGATCGATCTTGAAATCTTTATCACCATCAGATCACACATAATCGAAATTTCTTGTATTTTCAATCTTTCGAATATCTTCACCGAAGTAATAATAATTTGCTTAGCATCGGTTAACGCATGTTTCTATTCAGTCCAGAAACTCCTAGCTTCTCGATTCATATTATAAACATACAGAACTGTTATTTTGCCGGTAATACTTTACTTTTGCGAAAGTTGGAGCACAACCACACCCCATCGAATTACTGTTTCGATATATGATTCATTTCCTGAGATCAAGATACTTCACCATCCAAGAGGAAGTGGGAGCTATCGTGCAGGAGTTTTTCTCCTCGAAGGACAAGAACTGGCTTCATATGGTGAAACACAATGGTCTCTACTTCAAGTCCTAGACAGCTTTCGCTGTAACTTGACAAATAAAGCAAGTAAACGGTCAGAATCTTGTAACTTTTTGACACCCATTTGTATATTGCACGTAGTTCCCGAAACATATCTTTGAGTGTTCTGCATAGTTGAACCAAATACGCAGAACGCATTGTAACAAGGAAAACACATATCTATTATCCAGACAATATTTCACATATCCAAATTGTAATTCCATTTTTGTTAATAAAATTTCATCAAGCAGGGGTTAAATTAAGTATACTAAACTATTATTAAGACCAACCAAGTTAGTTATCCTCAATTAATGTAGTTTTTGTTTTTCAAACACGAAAACATGAGACTCGTGTTTTCCTCTAATTCTGAAAATATCTGATTAAGAGGTCTTGCAGAGGGTTGCATGTTCTTCCTCATTCGTCAAAGTTTGGGAACTTTTGTATGAATCATTCTCAGTAATGGACATTGCTACGAAGAATATGCAACCTAATTGGGCTAAGTGCTACGCTATGAACAAAGAACTCAACTCAGATTGATTACATTATAGAAGCTTCTGGGAAAGAAGGACTTGCTGTGTAGTATATGACTAATAGCTTGTATATATATTCAGTTCACACATCAATCAACACAGAAGAAAAGGCGTTTTAAGAGCAAAAACATACATTGAAACATTCCAATGGTCCTTTCTTCTATGCAACGCATTCACATTTTATACAAGGATCACCTTTGCAAATATGAGATTTATTAGTTATTTAATTCAAGGTGTATTGCAAGATTGAACAAGAGGTAAAAATATTTCGTTAGAATATCAATTCTTAATTTTGAGTGGGACTAGCAACTAACGTTTTGTTAACACAAGAACTAACACAAGAAATCCTATTCTTGATTTCATGCTTTAAAGTTAGCATTTATTAACACTATTTTATTTTCATAGTAGTCAAGAAAGTGAATCAACACCTTTACTTTTTATTTAGTCAAAATGAATGGCAAAGATATTTTGCAAGTATTCAAATGTAGATTAGGCTTTTGTTAAGCTGCAGAATTGCTTGAAACTGTATGGAGATGCTCAGTTAATAACCCGTGCTGTGAATCTTTATGAAGAATTGTTACGGATCATTTATGCTTCGGAAATACAAGTGATTATTTACTTCGGCTCCGGCCGCTTCTTCCCGCATCCTTTCCCATCACCTATCATGGCCTGAGCCTTAGAAGCCTGATGGCCATAAATAAAATTCAAACCATTCTTACATTTTGAAGTTACGATTATTATTTGTGACTCCTCACCCAGGATATCTTTCATGTTTGTAAAAAAGTAAAATGAATATTCAAGACAAAAGCATTACTAATTTCCCTATTATAGTCTGCGGTTAACATCGTTTCGAGATAATGTGTTTTGTCACAATATGAAGAATGTTATTGTGAATGTAACGACATAAATAACAAATGAGTCGCGATTAAACGTATATATGACATTTTGTCTACGAAATAAATGTCTCTCATGTGTTCTTGATATGTAATTGCACTTGGTTTGAGCATATTCCAACAAATAGCCAAGGTATTCAGAAATTTCTGGAGGGAAATGTTATGTCTATGTTACATGCTCTTCCCGTGAGTGAGCGCACGCTTAAACATTGTGTTGAATTTATGTAACAAAATCTGTTACATCATATCGCAACTCCTCGCTCTGCGATCAAGATTCACCTTCCTTGTCGCTTTTCTCGATACACGCGAAATGTAACATAGAAGTTTGTTCGCGCATACGCCTCAATTCCTGGGTTATCCTTTCAAAATGCTTGTGTCATTCTATTCCATGCTTTGGAAATGCATTCTGTTATACGGGATTATTAGGTAAAACTGCTTTACTACGCAAGGTTTATACAAAGCTACAAACTGCTGTTTTTCGATTATGTAACCCGTTATATATAGACGTTACTCAAATATTAGACGGTCAGTGAACTTATATGATGCCACATGTTAATCTCATTCACAAGGAAGTGTAAGTAAGGGCAAATATCCTTGGAACATGAGGGTTTTTTTTTATCTTGTTCTTAACTTGCACATGGAATGTCAGATGTGTGCAAAATCAAATCCAACCTAATAGAGAATGAATATCAAGTGGACGGAAAGAATTCTTATTTGCGTATATTACATAAATAAGCATGAAGTCGGTAAATGTAAGGAATAAACTTTAATCTCACCAAGCGCTATGAAGCAAATGCCATTCAAGTTGAAGAAGAAACCACTAAAAGTTACAATGCTGACACGATTGAAATGGCATTTATACTACTGATAAATAACGTCTAGGGCTATTACACTGTACCAAAAGTAATATTTTAAGAAGTTAGCTTGTATGTTGTTTTATACCATTGGTAGAATAGCAACTACTATCGGTTCAACTTTCTTATAGGTACAATCAAACCTACTTCAATTGTGATCTATAAAACCTGGTCGAAATTACTATATTAGATCAGGTTTGGTTAGAAACTCTTTATTTCAATACACTTCTTGTATATGGGGAGACACGTGGGTTACAGACCCCCTTTTCTTTCAGAAGACATCAACCACAACTTGACATGTACTATTCCATGGATATTATGACAATATGTTCTTGTAATCTTGTATCCATCTTGAATAAAGAAAAACAGAGCTTTCTGACAAGGCTGAATTCTTTAATAACAAAAATAACTTCAAACGTAACGGTTTCGAAAGTATACCACTTCCTTACTCAGACTAAACTCTACGTGTATGGGAGGCGAAACCTGGATGGTCTGTGTTTTTCATGTACACGCCGATATCAGTTTAGAGACTTGATGTTATGTCAAGTGGGTCCTTTTGTAGAGTGAATCCTAGATGGTAGCTATTAATATATTGATTCAAGGAAACCTAGTGGAACAGTACAGCAAAACAAAGCTTTCTGACAAGACTCTACGTGTAGTCTGAGGAAGGAAGTGGTATACTTTCGAAACCGTTACGGTTGAAGTTATTTTTGTTATTAAAGAATTCAGCCTTGTCAGAATTTGTCTCTTTCCTAAAACAAAAAGGCATGTTGTTAAACTATTAAATACTCACAACCCAAGTTCATCTCAGTGTCATACAGCACTGTTCTTTCTCTAAGAGCGTCATTTGACATCTCACCCTTACCAAATTGAAATAGAACATCTATGTTGAGGATTTACGTGGTCCAGAATCACTTGATATTTGAAAATTGAATATATTCCTGTTTAAGTAGTCAGTAATTTTTAATGGTAGAAGTTGGTATGCTATTTGTTGTTCCTACTCTAGTTGTTGGAGTATGCAAGTTGATACGTACTCCGTGCTTACCAATAGAATGAGATTTATAGTCTGTTACGTTCTTAATTAGAAAAGTTTTGATGATTCTATTACACTGGCTCATTGATTATAAGAAAAGTTGATAAGGGTTTATGGAAATTGTCTAATAAAATAAAAAGGAAAGGTTATGATATATTTGTCGTATTTAGACGCCAGATCTATTGATATGGTAGTCCTGTAATCTCAGAGTGATAGATAAAAATGTAACAATTAGACTATGTTATGGTTCCTCGTATGATATTTACATATGAAGAAGATTATTGATAGTAGATGAAATGTGATGAGTTTGTACGTGATATGATGAATTTGATTCAGGAACATGTATCGATGTTTGAATGAGACAGTATGTAAGTAAAGATTAATATTTTGTTTATTTTAAATGATATGTTGCACTATGAAGTCTTGTGGTACAGATATTGAAAAGTCGTAAATATTTATGCTTGATAAGTCATCCGGTGTATGTAAGTGCATAGACAATCTGACGAAGTTTCGGAACAAATGTTGTTTAGTGTAAACCGGATTGGTTCTCTGGGAACATTACTCCTAGTTTTAAATTTTGGTTTTGACATATGTACTAGTAAAATGTGCTTTAGTTACACACATAAATGTATATACAGGAAGTAACCTTTAAAGCTGTTTTCCTTTTTAGGTGAACCATTCGAAAAGATGAACCCAATATTGCTATATTCTCTACTCGGCTTTGTTGCTGTCGAGAGTAAACTCTCTCATTTCTTGATACAGAAGGAAACAAATATCCAAGTAGCTGCTTGCATTTTCACTATTACCAACAAGTACATCGTTGACTCACGAGCATTTATTATCTTCGCAAATAATGGAAAGGACGATGCAATCGATAACATCATTACGAATTCCAAAAGTACCAAGATGATAATAAATACAGCATTAAATAATACAAAGAAGAGAAAGAAAATAAATGCATTTGCATTCGAATGGGAGGAACATTCAACAGAATATTTAGTTTTTGTAGAACTTGCTGAAGAATTCAAGATTGTACTCAACAAGCTGAGGTTCTTTGCCTTCAGTCCTCGAAGTAAGTTTATAGTCATTCTACGCGAGTATGGCTCTTCACTGGCAAACATAAAAAAGCTTTTCAGTATTTCGTATGACGAAGATATCTACAATATTATTGTTATCATCAAACCTACAATAAACTCGTCATTACCACTGCGCATATATACGTACTTTCCCTTCTCTGAAACACATTGTAGATCTGCCAGCAAAGAAGTACTTATAGGACAATGTCGAAATGGACATATTTCAAACATGGTTGAACTATTTCCTAATAAGATTAAATATTTGCATGCATGCCCATTCCCTGTCACAACAGTCAATTTTCCACCTTCGGTTATATTAGATTCTTCAGCGGACAACAGGGTTAACGTTGAAGGTGTGACACCAAAAGTCTTAAAGACTATTGCTAAAGTTATGAACTTTACTTTAAAACTCTATGCTAGAACTGACTACAAGGATTATGGAAAAACTTTTGCTAATGGTACGCATACAGGTGACTTAGGAAGAATAGTGTCTAAAACGTTTGAAGGCAGTTTTGTTGGATATACGGCACAAATTAGTCGATATAAATATTTTCTTCCCATTCTGACGGGGGATATCTTTAGCTTTGTGTGGATCGTGCCATATCCTAACATGTATCCCAAATGGTTAAGCATAATACTCCCGTTTAAGACTTTATGTTGGGTTTTCACAGTCCTTATTTACTCTTTGGTTATTACGTGTGTAAAAGCAATGAGTATTATAGTTCAGAAGAAGAGACATGTCATCTTCCAGTCTTCTTTATTATATAACCTCTCCATGCTGTTAGCTATGTCTGTCCCTCCACCACCACGGATACCTCTTGTGAGAATAGTGTTTGTGATTTGGTCTTTTGGTTCGTTTATTTTAAATTTCAGCTACCAGGCTGCACTCTTTGGTTTTCTAACGCAACCAAGAAGATATCCTATGATAAATTCAATGGATGACCTTATTGATTCCGGCATGCCTCTTTGCGGTTTGAGTATTCATAAACGCTTCTTCAGTGATTCCACAGATCCTGTCATGAGAAAGGTCCTGCACCGATGGAATGATATAATGGTACCAAATAGCTGGGAAGAAGAGTTCAGTGAAATAGTAAATAATGGCACTAGGAAAGGAGTTCTGGCAGAACGATTCATATCAAAATATGTCATGTATCGCGATGCTTTCGTAGATCACTTCGGCAAACCATTACTGCACATAGTTCCAGAAGTTGCAGTTTCGATACCTACTACTTACATATTACGTAAGAATTCACCTTACGTGAATGCGTTTAATAGTGTTATCCAAAGTTGTATTGACTCTGGTTTACGTAAAAGGTGGAAAAGAAATATTCTTGCTTCTCTTCTTGCGAAAAGAATGTATACTTCATCCAACCAGGAGGACAAAACTCGTGTCATTAGTGTAAAAGACCTGGTCGGAGCGTTTCTCTTGCTCATTTTTGGGCTATTATTAGGTATATTAATGTTTTTGTCAGAAACTGCTTTACAATGCTACCTGCTTTTCAAAGAAAAGCGTGTGCAAAATTTTTAGTATAACCTCAAGAGTAATATAGGATCTGAAGGTGAAGACACAGTCCTGTTTGATATGCTGTAATATACTTTGGTAAACCTCTAGTGTACGGGATCCTGTGGTAAATATTTCAAGGTCAATTAAACAATATAGTCACTCATTTCAGGTCAGTTGGGGTACTTATTGAATGTCTGCTGGCAAGCAAACGTTAAGATTTTAAGAATTGTTGCTCAGTATTAGGACGTTCACTTGAAGTAGACTTATAGGGATATTTATGTAGCTGTTATCTACAAAATAAGGTGAAAAGTCTTTCAAACTGTGAGAAATATGAACAAAGTGCCTGGGGTGAATAGGACAGTAGCAGACCAAATTTGAGAACTATCTACTTTTAAAGTTTGTTGATACTAAATAGTTCATTGCAAAGACAAAAGTACATGTTAATTATATATATTGCAGTGTTGTACACAAACACAATATATCCAAAATTTAATAAGAAGCTACATATAATTTTAATTAGCATTAAGTGGTAATATGGAAAAATGTATAGTCCTCGACGAATAGTCTAACTACGCAGCGTACATAGCTTTTGGTGACTTTAAAGGAACCTTTAAATTCCTGTAGCTATACTACTCAAGTACTTGCATACCATTCACCCTTTACGTCAATCCATTCAACTTGGTGTCATAGCTTGATAAACTGGAGCTGGAAACTATGCACTAACCGAAGAGCATTATCTATAACTATAACATGCCCGCTCATCACATTTGGGGTTATCCAATGTATATCATTTTTTGCTTATAATTTGAAGTTAGGAAAATAGAATATTGAAATTGAATGAGGATACACATGTGTCAAGCAAGAACAAAGAAAAAAATATTTGAACAAATAACGGTGCATTAAATATTTAGACACATGTTGAGATAAAAAGAGCTTACATAACTCCAAGTTTAAAAATACAGTTGTTAAACATTAACCAGAAGTAAATTTCTACACAGTTGAATTGAATCGAAGTTGCAGATAATTAATCATACGGCAGGAAACAAAACAACTAACCTTACTACAACTTTAAATCGTTACATTAGTGAGACAACTACTAGAAGTGAACAGAATTATTATGGAGGATCAATTTAAGTGAAAATTCGCCCCTCTCCCATCAGAGAAAGATCATTCCAGTAATTACTTATCGTAAAGTTGTGTTAGCAGGTAAGATTCTTTCTCAAATATTTTGATACTTTCTCAAATTTTTGCTATTGCTTCACACTTGATATCTGCCATATTTGCAAAGTAAAAAATATATTAATCGAGTATTCTTTATGAAGAGTTGACGTTAGTACTTTCCTCGTGCTGAGGAAATTGGGAAGATAACTGGAATCGTGCCAATAATTTTCAAGCGTGAGCTTTAATTGCAAGTTTGGGTTCAATATAAACTAGATTCTATTTATTTATTTATATTTATTTATTTAGTGACAACACAACAGGGAATGGCCTAATTATAGTGTTAAGCTTTACAAAGTAGTTGTACAGAGTTTATTGACAATTGTATCTCTAAATTCTTTAGGTGACATATAGCATACGTCCAGATCATTGTGAACTGTACAGAGTTGGTTATATATAGTACAAATTCTCCAGATTGGTGACCTCATTAAGATATTGGTTCTTGCTTTTTACAGTGGAAGAAGCCAGTATTATTAACGCGAGTTTTAGATGATGGGACACGCAACTGTAATGTCGAAACTAAATCCATACAATCTAACTTATTTTGAACAATTTTTTGCAGAAATAACAGATCAGCAATGTTGCGCCTTTGTTCTAAGCTCTGAATATTGAAGTTCTTAATGACTGCATTGTAACTGTCATAAGCAGGATAGATTCGAGTTTCTTTAAAGGTCAGGAATTTAAGAAATTTTGATTGGATTTTCTCTAATTGTTGGCAATGTTTCAATTGATATGGATTCCAAATAGAAGAAGCATATTCTACCTTGGAGCGAACATAAGCATAGTAAATTTTTTCCAATGTTGATATGTTGTTGAATTCTCTTCCCGTCCTAATTACGAATCCTAGTAACTTCAAGGCTTCATTTGTTATATTTGTTACATGTACGTTAAAAGTCAATTTCGAGTCAAAAGTGACACCAAGATCCTTAACTACAGTAGGTCTGTTTAGTACAATTTTATTAATGGAATAATCACATTGATGAGTGGTTTTATTTCTATTAAATGATAATACTTTACATTTACTTATGTTGACTCCAAGTTGATTAATAGCACACCAGTTTGCAATATTATCTAAGCTTTGCTGAAGTCTTATGCAGTCTCCGATAGAGTTGACTTTTGTATATATTTTAAAGTTATCTGCAAATAACAATTTTTCATTATCAGACACACAATCAGGAAGGTCATTAACAAATAAGAGGAATAACAAAGGTCCTAGGTTCGAACCTTGAGGAACTCCTGAGAGTGCAGAATATTCATATGATTTGTATTCTTTATAGACAACTGATTGCTTACGATTTGTTAAGTACGAATAGAGGAGCCTAATCACAGTGGGTGAGAAGTGATAGTGATTTAATTTTTCCAGTAATATATTGTGATTAACCCTGTCAAATGCTTTCTCAAAGTCAATATAAATCACATCAACTTGCTTTCCTTCGTCCATCGAATTTGCTATGTAGTCCGTAACAAGTGCTAAGTTTGTTACCGTGGATTTCTGAGAAACAAAGCCATGCTGCTTAGCTGAAATAACTGGTTGAATATGATTACCAATTCTCTTGTATAAGATCTGTTCAAATACTTTTGCAAAAGCTGGTAATAGATTTTGTTTTAGAACTAAAATATGTGTGAACCAACTAATGCGAGTCCACACTAACTGTTATGTATTTTAATGCGAATCCACTAAAACTTGAAACAATTGCCTTTTTTTATCATCACTATAGTTTAGTGGCACAGCGCTACTTTAATCGTTCAACCTGGCATATTTTATACAATTCTCCTCGCCATGAAAATACCAGGAAAGTACCTACAATACGAATGTTGGCCTTTAGCTTCTGAATTTCTTTCAACGCCTCATGAGTACACCTGCAAGTATTGCGGTGAACTTAATCGATACATTATATTTCAGTCTGTTAACCTATATTTAATGCTCAAATATTATATAGAGATGTTACTAAATTATAATTATGGATGACAGATGGCGGTTGTTGTGCCCTCGCTTTCATATGTTCTGTAAAATAATGCACTTATTTCACACTTGTAAACATTGCCTTGATTCACTTCGTTTATTCACGAAGTTGTTTGTAGAGTATAGTATCCACCTTTGAAGGTTTGTTTGGAATGCTTCTTACACACATACGGTCTCAGAAATATCTTTACCGTGTCTTATGAACGTTTTGTTCGCCATATGTCATAACTAACTCCAGCTCGCTTATTATTGCAACGAAAATATTGATCATACAACGAAAGTAATGAATTTATGGCGTTCATTCAAGCTCCGTTGATTAGACTAATGCACTATCAACATGACGAACTGGGTTTTATTACAACTGGCTACACCATTTCTTCTTCCTTTCCTAGATTAAGAAGCTGAAACATGTCTAGGAAAAGATAAAACAATGATTGAAACAGTGATTGGAAGAAAATAGTTGTAGGAAGTAGAGGTTAAAAGTTGACCCTTCTCTGATGCGTGTGTGTGTACAAGGAAAAGAATTTTACTACTTCAGACAATTTGAAATTCGTGTGGTGTACCATAGTGTTCTAGCTTATATTACCTTAAAACAGGACCTTTAATTATGGACTTGTTCTCAGGCTCGGATGTAGTAGGGGAAGGCTATTAGACGGAAGTCGGACAGGGCCTGGTTTGAAGGTACCATCCCACCATCAAGGTGGTGTTACTGATGAAAACTTTTGCATAATACTTAGTCAGGAATGGCTGTCGCTCGGCTCGTTCCTAGGACTTTCCTATTACTGGAACATTGCTTGAGATTGTGCTATTGAGAGCTTCTAACACAATTCGACGCTTTGTACGGTACAATAATTCCGATATGATGAACTTCGCCCTGCGCACCGTGTAACAATTTGCTTGCACATCTACATCCGTCTATGCTGCGAGAGGAATACTGTCTGAAAAACAACTAGAGATATACTCGGTGAAATAAAAGGCCTTAGAGACCAGTTCAGTAAATTCTTGGCTCTACTGCATATATGTTGCCGTCAAAATACAAATGTGTTTTGTATGTCAAAGTAAATCGATGAATGATTTTTAGTTTTATCTAGTACTATGTGAGCTGCTCGAAAAATATTGTAATTTGCTTACGTCATTTGCAATAATAATAAAACAAAACATGTTAATGAACAAAGTAGTCGCGATATTAATCAAACTCATTGTTGAAAACGTATTGAATATAGTCCCGAGTAAAACAGAAGTTACGGATTGATGTGAAAGAAAATGTATATACTAATTGACTTCCACATAATGGGAGTCAGCATTAAGCTTCTTGTCCTAATGCATTTGGTAGATAAATCTTACATAGATAAACCTAATTCAATTGTACGTTTGATTTAGATATAACTGTTAAAAGCTTCTAAGTTAATGTGCCTTACAACAAACAATATCATGTCATTTGGAAGACCATTATTCATAAGAAACCTTTTACTTTTCCCTTTATCTGATCAAACCCATAGAAATAAGATGTTCTAGCCTCAATTTGACACACACAGAGTCGAAACGTGGTCAGGAAGCTTTCATGAAATGTGTCGCAATTTGACAAACAAGAATTTTCAACATTTTAGGTAGTGTCTTTGTATTTCTATTACGTGACTTTCAGAGTTTGTACTGTACATGAAAGCAACTAACACTAAGACCATTAGTGAAATGAGAAGGCAAAGGTGAGGAAAGACCAAGAATTTCATTGCAAATACGCATGAGTAAGTTATTTTTTATAAGTTGGTGAAGTCAGAATCTTGGAGTAAATATTTCAATCATGCTTCTAAAATTTATTGGTGAGCTCTTAAGGTTATCAGTTTGACAAAAAAAAGTAAAGTTATTTACATTTGAATTAACTCGGTTTTAATTAAGTCTTGGCCTCAAAACAAGAACCGTATTGACCCGACAATAAGCCACAAGCTCTATCCAAATTCCAACTGCGAAAAGTTAGGTTGTGGCTTACATTCACTATCTTCGCTTAGCCGATGTTTCCTCATATTATACTGTTTTAAAATGGTGCTTATTTCCCATTTTTATATAATGTAACAATACAGGTAGCGTCTGTAAACGAAGCAAGCTTATTCGTGAGTGTTCGCTAACAGAGTCATGCTAGTTGTATCCATGTAACTCTTGAAGTAAAGAATAAACTTGATCTTCAGAAGACAGTTTTTCAACATTTGAGAAAGAACAGTTTTAAAGGTTGTTGAAAGTTTTAAAGTTCCTTTTATCTGAACAGTTTAAAGAAAAACATTTTTAAAGTTCCATTTAAAGTCTATATATAAGCTCATTTCATTTCTAATGTTTCTAGTCACTTGGAGGTCGTTTTGTGAGATATTATTTTTTAGTTGGATGTCCTTCAGTACAAGGTCTTTGGCTGCAGTGTTAACTCCATTTTGCCAAAAGTATACATAGTACTTTCTGGTTCCAAGTTGACGAAATATTTGGCAGTGGGGCCAGCTACTGGTCTGAGTAGGGCCAATAACTGGTGCACGTCTTCAAGTCTCGAAAACGTATAGTGAATGTAAGAGCCAATAACGGCATGAAAGTGGCCAAGTACTGATTCGAGAGGACCAACAATAGGTCATTGTGCTATTTCTTTTTAGGAAAACAATTAATCAAATATGCATGTTCTCTATTTTTATTGTTTCACTGCAAAATTAATTTCGGGAAGATTCTAAGAGTTTACAGTTAGCATGAACAGAAAGTCAAAGACGGAATATATCTGCACTTCAAGTTTCAACACGACAGTGGTCTAAAAGGTCCAATAACTGATATATTTACCCAAGTGTTATTTGAAAAAAAATATATAGAAAATAAGAATCTGTGTCATTCATGACTACATAATAATGACTGGGTAGTCTGCATATTAAGTCGCACAAGTTTAACTTTGCTTGTTCAATTGAATATGAAGATCTTAGTTTAATATACCAATGTTTCCATAGTCAGACTTCACGATCCAAATCATTGTATTGAGCCATAACTTAAAGGTTTATGGCCATCAGCAACTTCAAGTTTACCCAAAATCATACTACGCGGTGGCCTAAAGAATTCATATATCTATTTTTTCTAAATATAGTTTACAGTTGGGAAGTATTACTTCTAATTTTCCTGTTTATTTTTCTCTTAAATGGTACTGTCTTCCATACAGATGTGTTCAAATTATTAAAATCACACTAGAAAATTTTCAAAAATTTCGTTTTTCTATCTAATTACGAAGACTTATAGCATCGAATATTACGGTAAAACTATTAATATTTTATCCTGCACTTGTGTACATATAGTTGTATGATGATACAATATTCATAATGCTAAACAGATCACGTAGATAATTTTAAAGTTACCTTGACGTGTTTGTTATTTTTCTGTAATTTCGACGCCATGTGAAAGGCCCGAGAGACTTTTCCCGCGTAACATTGAAGTTACGAAAGGTCGTTTGCTGAAAGAAAGATAACACAAAGACATTAAAGAGCGATATGTGTAAAAATATACAGTATACGAAAAATCTACGTTCCGATGAAAGAGAAACAAATAAATCAGTAAAACAGGGTTGGAATGAGTGGACAAAAACGGGACCTGACCTCCAATAAGCATAAAGAATTCAAGACTTAGTCTCTGAGAAACAGAAACGCCACTTTTAAAGACTTGGGCATAAATATAACTGGTCATGGTGCAGGAATTATCCCTGGGAATGTTAAAGGAACTCTTTGTTTAGGAGAAACAAAGTCACCCTGACCAAGGAAAAAATGGCAAAATTCTCCACATAGAGTAAGGAAGTCTACATGGTCTCAGATTTTCCAATTATGCAAAGAAGTGTCTCCAGTGGGCACAAGGACCAAATATGTCAATGGTTTAGAGTGTAATGTCTGTCTTCGGACCTGGGAGACTTGATATAGTAGGAGTGTAACCGTGTGATGCAAGATAGCTTAATGAATGTTAGGAACTGGTCTATTATTGTTGGTGCGTATGCAAATTGTGTGTGTACGCGATAACGTTCAAGTGGAAAAGAGATGGCGCTTGATGTCGGTAACATTTCACATGTGATTTCGAAGTACTTTCAAGGAGAAATGAAAGGACAATAGCGTTCTTTAATTACTAATACAATTTTTCGTGATTCTATAAACTGTTGCACTCATCGCGATGCATATTAATTAAGTTTTAGACCTTTCGATGCCAATAGCTACTGTAAGTTATTGTACCCGACTTAATGACCTCAACTGGTCTGTATTCAAGATGAGATCGCAAGATCGTAATAGATATCTGTATTTTGGCACAAAAACGTAGCTTTTTCTTTCAGGACTCACAATCAACTACCGAGACTTAAAATTCCTGAATGATGAATGCACGAAAGGCGCTTCCTATTCAGTGAATTTCCTGAACTCAAATACTTTTCTATAGTGGCCATTCAGGGCAAGTTTGAAAATTATATTAGTGTGTCAGTATATACGTTACGATACAAGGCTAAATACTAAAGCACAGAACATTACGTGCATATGATTTCATTACATGAGTTAGGATTCACCGTGTTACTGTGACAGGGGGAATAATGAAGCATGACATACACTAAACGTTATTCAAAAGCAACTACTACCACAGATTTTAGCCTGATTTGGTGACAATCATTCACGTTATGCATGATGGAGGGCTCTTTCATCGCAATGTCAAGAAATACTATTGATGTTGGAAAGCATACGTGACATGTAATGAAATAAGCAAAGAATTCAAGAATTAATTTAAATACATACGCCAATGCAATTTTGTGCACAAAATAAGGAAAATGAATTCTGAATCTAATAATTCTACAAGGGTTTGATTATTGTGATAAAAATGGGTGATCCTATACGAAATTACCGCTCTAAATCCAAATCCGACAATAAAAATTGCCGATTAGGGATAGTTTTCCAGTAATTTGATTTTACAGGGTGGCCCTGAATTCACGTTACCGCCTATGAAGCAGTAAATATTTATTTTCAAATATCCATGTTAAGTTGTCGTTTTTTCTTTGCCTGAATATCACCAATCACGTTCTGCACACACACACACACACATATATATATATATATATATATATATTCGTTTTACAATGATCTCCAACGCTCACAGTTCCGAAGCCGAAAGGTGCCGTAAGCGCTTGAAAGAAAACCTCAGAGTATTACATTTTCAAAAACAATTGAACGCAGAGGGCGCTGCTGGAAAAATTAGACACGAGGTTAGAACTCCAGCGACACTCTTCACGTTAAACAGTGCTGAAATACAGACCTCTGAAATTCATGCTCCCACTCTTCTGACACCGTCCAACTCCAACTCTACGTGCGTTGGTAAAAAACAAAAAAACAAAGGAGAGAAAGAAAAAAAAAATAAGAAGGTATTTTTGCTTTCAGTGACAAGAATCGTGTTTTTCACGCACGATCATCTGAACACCGTGTGTATACAATGTAGTAGTTCATAAAATACTATGTTTTTAGTAGATACTAATTTGAACATAAGCTTTCTTTTCCTGACTCTTGCATGTAGTCGTGCAATGTTGGTACTCCTGTTCCGATAATCTTTTGTTTTAGTATACAGACCTTGGTATTACTGTTAGGGCAGTGTTTTGTTTGACTGCTTGAATTAGCGTCGCTGGTGAGTGTGCAAACGTTTTGTTTACGCTGATTTTAGTGTGTTTTTCAAATACACAAAGGAACTGAGACAGTAAAAGTATTGTTGTAGTGTTCTAGTAAATGCCTCGCCGTCGCAGCTGTCGGTATAGTTCAGACAACTTCTGTTACATTTGTGGTGAGTTCACCTTTGAACGAAATAGGAAGAAAATCTCGCCTATCATAAAGAAAGCTTACAAACATTACTTTGGAGTAGCAGTTGGAGACCAGGATAAAGAGTGGGCCTCGCATGTGTGTTGTGCAAATTGTTACTGTAAATTAATTAAGTGGTGGAAAGGTAAAAGTAATGCTGTCTTATTTGCTGTACCCATGGTATGGAGGGAACCAAGAGACCACTTTTTTTTTGTTTAACGAAATTTCAAGGTTTCACAAATAAGAAATCGAAGAGACACATTGTTTATCCGGGTTTACTTTCTGCAAGAAGACCAGTGCCACACTGTGATAGGTTGTCTGTACATTCAAGACCAACAGACAAGGGCGTGATAAGTGAAAGTGAAGAAAGCAGCTCTGAAAAAATTAATACATCACAAGAAACAAATGATCCTCTATATCAAGGAACGAGTGATTCAGCTCCTCTGTTGTTACGACAGCCAGATTTAAATGATATAGTGCGTGGTCTCGGTCTAAGTAAACACCATGCTGAACTGCTAGGTTCGAGACTGCAGGAATATAATCTCTTGCACCCTAGTACAAATATCAGTGTATTTCGGCACAGGGAACGTACTTTTATTCCATATTTTTCAAGTGAAAAAACATTGACATTTTGCAACGACGTTGATGGACTAATGAAAGCTTTGGACATCAGATACAAGCCAGAGGAGTGAAGACTTTCTATAGATGAGTCAAAAGTTAGTCTCAAGGGTGTTTTGCTCCACAATGGTAATAAACTGCCCTCTATTCCAATTGCGTCTGTCAGTTTAGCTAAGGAAAGTTATGAGATTCTAGAACAGATCCTGATATTAATTAAATACAGTGAGCATAAGTGGAAAGTGTGTAGTGATTTCAAAGTAATTGCGTTGTTATTGGGAATGCAACAAGGCTACACAAAATATGCAAGCTTCCTTTGCGAATGGGATAGTCGAGCTAGGAAGTCTCACTACCTAAAAAAGAAATGGCCCGAACGAAATTGGGTAGTTGGTGAAAAAAAACGTGCAGCGTGAAAGTCTCGTCGCTCGTGAAGATATCATTCTTCCACCGCTTCACATAAAACTGGGCCTCGTCAAGCAGTTTGTGAAGGCTAAGGATCCAACTGGCCCTGTGTTTGCATATCTTGCTGAAAAATTTCCTTGTCTTTCAGCTGCAAAAATAAAGGAAGGTGTATTTTGGGCCCTCAGATTCGAGCACTACAAAAAGATCACCGTTTCGAAGAATGTCTGACAGAAAAAGAAAAGCGAGCATGGATATGTTTTCGCAAAGTAGTGGACAATTTCCTTGGAAGAAACAGAGCTTCCAACTACAAGGAACTAGTGACTTAAATGATTGAAGCCTATAAAGAGTTAGGATGCAACATATCTTTGAAAGTTCATTTCATGGATTCTCATTTGGACTTCTTTCCGAAGAGTTGTAGTGATGTATCGGACGAACACGGAGAAAGGTTTCATAAAGACATTTCCACTATGGAGAAGCGATATGAAGGGAAGTGGATGCCTACGATGTTAGCGGACTATTGTTGGACAATTACTATGGACAAGAAAGACGCGAAGTACAAAAGAAATAAAAAAGTCAATAGACCTGTACTTTTGTGCCAACCAAATAATACATATATATTTTTTAGTATTCACTGTAAAGGTAATATATGCATTTAAACCTAATGTATACCTGAATATTGTCTTTATTATGTCTAATATTGTAAAATAAGAGGCTTTTTAATAGGTTACAGTTAATACGAACATGTATAGTTAATTTGTTTGTGAAGTTCTGCCAATCTGTTTAAAATTGTACGTAACATAATAGAAATTTATGACATATTTTAAGAAAACTTGTACTAGTGATTACTTTTAAATTTTCCCTGATAGAGAAAAACCAACAACAGATTTGAATTCTGCGCTAAAATTCAAGTTAAGATCGCAACTTTTTGTTCCAGAAATAGAAAAAAAAAGTTTATTTTTGTAGAACAGTATAATCTGAACACATCTGTTTTTTTCATTGCATGTCTGTGTATGTAGAGACTAGTATTCACCTACGTGTTACCAGTTAAGTACACCGCATTATATTATTACTAGCAGAAATTGCTGTGTAAACATATATTCGATATATACACAAATGTGCGTGAGATGTGTTATTAAAGGTATTATTGGGCTGTGATTAACCGGAGACGGCAATAATTACGAAACGAAACCACTGCTTGCTGCTCTTATGTTTATGAACAAGAATTATCCACATACACAAAGGAATTAGACGATGTCAGTAATGCTCAATATTTGCAGTGGTTCAAAACAGTGTTTATTATGTATTTATAGCCCACCACACACAGTGCCTTTGCATATTATTCTCTACTTACTGGTAGTCTTAATTACATCTATCTCTGTTTACCTCCCTTAATTTTGTCTTTTTTGGTATATTCCTCTGAAAAGAGCAGGGAGAATATTATGATCCTTAGTGTTGTATCGGTTCCAAATATTCTTTACACGTTATTGCAGTTTTGATTTTTTTGTTTTATTTCTATAAAATAACTAATGAAAAGTATATTGAATATAATATTTTTTGACAATATTGCATTACTTGAAATATTATGTAGTAGTTTCACGTACAGTGCGATTCACATAAAAAGATCAATGGTTATAAACAGATTCAAAGTCCTGAAAGTAACCAGATAGACTAACAGGAAAACACTACAGATGCTTATCAGAATAATGGAAACACCTGAACGAAAGTGCAACTTACCAGATTAATATGGTGTCCGGCCACCTTTCGCCTTCAGAACAGCCTTGATGCGACGTGGGATGGACGCATAGAGGTCGTGAATGGTAGCAAGTGGAATATTACACCATTCCTCGTTCAGGGCATCGGCCAGTTCTGTGAGAGAGGATGGAGGTGGAAATCGTCGCCGGAGTCGTGTTTCCAAGATGGACCACAGATGTTCAATTATGTTGAGATCTGGGGATTGGGCGGGCCAGGGGAGGTGTTGAACTTCATCCCGATGTTCCTCAAACCACGCTGCAACAACTCCAGCTGTGTGAATGGGTGCATTATCATCGTGGAATATGGCGTCATTGTCCGGGAACAACATCCGGACCATAGGATGCAAGTGGTCTCCTAAAATTGCGATATAATCGTTGGCAGTGATGCGTCCGCGAAGTGTGACCACAGGACCCAATGAAAACCATGATATTGCGGCCCACAGCATCACCGTGCCGCCGCCATGTTTCACAGTTGGGCGGAGACACTGCAGATCATACGCTTCTTTGGGCGTTCTCCACACATAAACACGGCCCGTGGTTTGGAATAGGGTGAATGGTGACTCATCCGACCATACCACACGTTTCCAGTCGTCAACGGTCCAAGTTGCATGGTCGCGGCACCATTTGCGGCGTGCTAAAGCGTTCTGGTCCCTGATGAGAGGTTTGGCCCGTGCAACACGACCCCGTAAGTTCATGTCATGTAATTCGCGGCGGACTGTGATTGTCGAAACAGGTTGGGGGAGGTGCTGATTGGGTTCCTCCGTCACTTGCGCCGCAGTGGCACGACGGTTCCGCGTGACAATGCGCTTTAATACCCGGCGTGCCCTGTCACTGATGCTTTTCTTCCGCCCACTGTTCCGCTTCCCCGATGTGGTTTTCCCGTGTGTTGTGTAGGCCGTCATCACCTTCGACACTGTCCCTGGCGACACACCTAACACACTAGCCACTGCCGTCACACTCACTCCACATAACCGCGCACCAACAATTTGCCCTCTTTGAAACTCTGAGAGGTCTCCCATTTTACACTACCTCCGTCTGCTGCAGCCACTGCACACTCCTGTTCCACGACGCCTGACGTAGTATGGAGACCGACCTAACACACCACCACCAGCAGTCCGGCGCTGCGGTCGCCACGACACCACTGCCAACCCATACATCTGACGTGTTGCCAACTACAGGTGTTTCCATTATTCTGATAAGCATCTGTATATATATTACATGTAGAATACTTGTAAAAAAAATCAATGCACTCTATATATATACATATAGATATACATGACAATGCAGTTTCTGCAAAATAGCTATCAATCATTATCATCATACTAACTAACAATCTCATTATCACAATC
>JAGDQP010001204.1:0-70389 GCA_022664845.1 Lepisma saccharinum | reverse complement strand
TCAATCACTATCATCATACTAACTAACAATCTCATTATCACAATCATTGACTTCGATTACTATACAATATTAGATTTATTAACTACTGTTCTTTTATTCCAGGCAACGCGACAACGGGCGCGTAAGCATGTAAATCAGACCTTACTAACTATCATTCCTAGTAGTGAGTAGTACCTTCTACCGAAATTGTAGTCTTAGAACCTTATACCAAATCATACCTACTAACAGTCTCCGACAGCAGGTTTTCTCCACCCTTCCCGTTTTGTGGAGTTTTTTATCTGCTGTACTAACAATCTGGGATTCAGGTGTTAATATTACCGACTCAAGGGGTTTTTACCGGCATCACCGGCTTTTTTCCCCTCTATCAAAGATAAATCTTTTCGCGCTTTCCTTTCTTCTTTTTTCACCTTCTTTCTCTATCTCCGATGTAGTGGTAAATGTCTTGAGTAGATAGAAACCTCTAGTATTACCTCATACCTATGCTTTAACGTAGTTCCTACTTAATAGCATGCGGAGGATCACGGTATCATGGTGGTGATCCACACACTGGGGTGTTCCTTGGAGGGGCCCGACTTAGTATTTCTGTTTCTGTTTCTGTTTCTTGTAGTGTTCATTTTGCTCGTACCTAGAAAAATTATGTATTTTTGTTTACTTTTAATGTACATCATCTTCGTATATGCAATTTTTATTCACTTGAGTGTGTAAATTAACGGTGTAGATCACCCCCGCCATCTCGGTACGCACTTTCCATTGATTTACATGGGAATTGTTTTACTCGTCTTATATCTTTCAGGAGCATACTTTTAACTTCTGTTTTCGCCCAGTTTATCGTCATGTTTTTTTTACTCATGCTATTTTATAGAAATGCAATATTTTACACACGAACAGCATAATTTCCCGTTAACATATTGTGATTTGTATAGCAAACTATTAATAATACATTATACTTATATATTTGAATAAACTTCACAAACCAAAACTATACAAGAGTCAAATTAAACACCAAGACAAATTTTGTGAAAGCAGAACTTAAATATTCTGCTTTCGAGAGGGAAAATATGAGTAAAACAATTCCCATGTAAATCAATAGAAAGTGCGTACCAAGATGGCGGTGGTGATCTACAGCGTTAATTAAGCACATTAAAATTTGCCCTCTACATACCAAATTGCTGTATTCATCCGCTTTATTCATAACGAGCAGCTAAATATTCTAATACTGTATAATGGATCTATCCGATATTATTGACCACATCCTGAAATTATAGACATTAAAATAATGTATTGTTATAATTACAATATAACACAATAAAAAATAATACAGTCTAAGTGAGATTAACTGTCCAGGTACCTACTTTGCTTCACTTTAGCTTTCTACTTTGTAACTATTATGTTATGTATCATAGTATCTTAATGTATTTCCCTCATCAATACTGTTTTTGGACATCTCATTATTTAAATTTATTATATATCAATACGTTACAATACACAATCATTAAATTGATTTCCAACATATTCCATATATATAAAATAATTGTGTAATACTGTATGAGATGAGTAGATGAAAGAAATGTTCACATATATCAACTGTCGATATATTAATATCTATCTACCAATATGTTCCATACTGATACAAATCTACTCCCACAAACAACATTTTTCTTTCATGACTCGTTTCTAATTTATTGTGAATTATTAAAGCCAGGGACTAGATTGCATGCTCCAAGTTGGAAACCCTGAATCTATAAAACGAAGAGGAATAGGGCCTATCTTTTTATGAACTTATTTTCTTGTTGACGAGTCAGGAATTCATTGGTGAAGTTTATCCCACATATTAAGATACATCCTGTTAAGATATACAGTTCGTAGGACATGTTAGAGTTCCCTGCGGGGATCCATTCAACGTAGCAGTTTGGAGCGCACTTGAACTAACTATGCCCCGACCGTCTTTAGAAGCTCACCAACCTTTAGGGTGTTAATATCAACTTAATCAATGTTGGATACCGAGTCAGCATTCAGTTTCCTAATGTTATTTTTTTTTCTTCAACTCCCTTAGTATCCTTCCTACATTGTATCGTGTATCCTAGGTTCCTGTTTCTCTTTCTAATAAAATTGTCTTCCAATTACATGTTGTTCATCCACATCTATATCGCCTCTTATATAAGAAACTGTCCGCATATTTTATTTTTTTTATTATCTAGCTTACTCATAATTGATCGCTTATCTAAATCTCTGTGACTTGGTTTTGTTATATTTACACTTGCTATGTTCACTTGTTCTTACAAACAGTTACTGGTAGTGATAACACATTGCATGCGTTAATATGTTCATTAATTGGCGTGTAATTAGGAAACAATATATATTTCCTTTGCGCTGTGTTGTTTGGTTTAATGTGGTTGTTATTTAAATTATATTGCAGAAGATGTTTTGCGGCTTCGTCTTTCCAGTCTATGGGTATGAGGTTCTTAGTTTTCGATTCTAGCTTGGATTGCTTCCACCATCAATACTTTATTTTCTGTAATTACACTTGCCAAGAGTGGAGTTAATAAATCACGATACTAAAACAAAATATTTGATCGTGTCTGCAGCAAATGACGATAACTATTAGCCCTCCTGGTCTAATGCGCAGAAGGAATTTTATGCCTGTAAAAGAACCACATGAAAGTATACGCAATTGTAGCTCATAACTCTAATAAATAATCAGGGAATAGTCAAGGTAACCTTATATTCTAGCATATGAAAGATTGTGGCTTTTGTATACTATGCGATGACTAAAAATTCTCTCTACGTTTTATTTCTCATCTTAATATTTATAATAAGATATTTGGTAAGAATAATATACGTATGTACAATTATATGACAAGAAATGTTCCAGCTTATACTTGATTGAAAATGTCAGAAGCAGAGATTCTTACGGAATTGATAAAAAAAAGTGTTGTAAAGAAAAATGAAAGCTACTATTGATCTGGCTTTGTAGGTTGATGATTCTAATAAGTTACATAGTTGTTGCTGAGCACTTAGGTTGGAAAACAATATCTAAACGGGGTCAGGTCAAGTTTCTATTAATCCATCACACACACTAGAAGATTCCTATATTTAAACAATTGACAATCAGGCATGGTACAATAACCTACACCGTCATTAAGTTGTTATTAACCCACTAAAGGGTTAATCTCAGGAAGACAAAAAAATTGACTTCACATAAGAAATCAGCCTAAGGGGGCGAGGATCATCACTTTGGAGAGGACCGCAACGGAGAGAACTGAACTTTCTCATAAGAACCTGCCGCAGTTCAGTAATAAGGCCCGTAGAATTACAATTTGTTCAGAATGCTCTAGTTACTTGCAACGATGATTTCTATTAGGGCGACGACAACGTTTCACATACTGAAGAACGATGCGGGAATAATTAATAGATAGGCCACACTAGGCCCTACAGAAATCACGATAGGAGAACTTCATATTATTTCCCACATAAGGGTATCTCACATGAGAGAGAGTAGCACAAACTAATAAATTATGACCACATAAGGCCTCCCTAGCGGAAGAAAATATTCAATTGGAGTGGCATAATGCATGCGGACGAAATTATATGTAATAGCAATTATCAAACAGCAATCACTAAGCAAGGACGAAGTTCGCTATCCGATCACACAAGACCGGGAAAAAGAGGTGAGATAATTAGATTACGAGCACATTAGCTCTGTTAATTCCCAACCTAACTCCCGTTGTTCGATGAAAATACGATTGCTGTGCTTACATTTAATCATTGACAGGAATAAATCACTGACGAATTAACATGACTCGTGAGGTATCCTGTGTCCGATGCTTAAGTTTGGTTGCTACGAAAAAATATGAGTCTAACTTCTGAGAGTACATTAACTCCAGAAGCGACGAAAAGTTCAAGATGTAACTTAACCAAAGACACTACTTTGGATTTTTCAGAGTCCGAAAGCCTACATCAGCGATCGAGGGAGCTAGTTTGACCGACGACGGGGGGACGTAGAGTGAAGAGTTTGAACGGAGTGAGAATCAGTGAAGGGCTGAGGAAGCTTGCTATTTTATACCCCCCGCATAACTGTATTAAAAAAAAAGTTTTAAAAAGTCGTTGGGAAGATAACAGATAGGGGAGTGAATGAATAGTTTTTGCTGTACTAACAGAAGCTGGCTAAAATCCTATATGTATAAAAAACGAGAGAGTCTAATTGCAAGAAAGAAAAACCTTTAATAATAATACATGTACGAGAATTACTTTAACATAATATGGGGATATTCTAATAAACAATATATAAATTATTAAAAAATTAAGTGCTAGTAAATTATTTACATAAATTTCTATATCAGCTGGAAAATGTAATTTAAAAAACACACTATAATATTTTGATTAACACACACACACTTGATTAAATATCGGAGTAAACCGAAGGGTTACAGGTGGAGGTGTTAATTTTGTATTAAAGTAATTCCTTTGTACCAACGTAGTTCGTTCATCCTGGACCAAGTTTAGGATCACCCATCATTCCTTCACAGCATTTTACGTACACTCGGTACTCAACATTTACATTGATCACTGTGCACCAGACTCATGGAATGAAGTTTCTGATTACATGGATCTTAGCCACTAAGATATTGTAATTATCTTTTCATGGTTCTAAGTGGCTTAGTCTTGTTCTCTCCCTAACAACCGGAAAACCGATATGGTCCTCTTCCGTCATGAACAAGTCCTATTGCTCCTGCCAACAATCATATAGGCACTTCAGCTCTTTAAACTTGACTATCCTTCTGCGCAGCGTTGTTTCTAGTCTCGTCATTTCCTTTCAAGCTGTTAACATTTTTTCTAAATTTAAAGATGCAAGCTGAAAGTATTCAAGATTAGCAGTAGGCGTCCTTGAGTACACTCCCAGACACTCAGGAAGACATTTTTCTGGGCACCGCCTTCCTTTCTATTATCAATCAGCCACTGGCGTTATATACCCATGTTTTATCAATATCTTGTGACCTTTGAAGACTTGTTTCAATTGGTAGTTTGAGTTTCCTATTAACAATTAAGTTGTTTTATTTGCAAATTTATATACTTCGTATTATATAAAAAATGCACTTTAACAAGAGATGGAAGCGATATCTCTTGGAGTATGGCAGGCTCTTCTCGAAAATCTTGCCTTTGTGACTATTCTGGAGTAAACGAAATGTTGTAATTCTTTTTGGAGGTTACAAACAACACATGCACCAAACTTATGAACCTTTCTTATTCTGTTCGGGTAGCAGGGAAGTAAATGTGTTGTAGACCAATCTTCGTTCCACTCAGAATCAATACTTACAAATGCAAAATGAAATGAAAACTTCGTTCGAAACTAACGTTTTGTTTGAAACAAACATTTTCTCTGTATTCATCAATTCAGAAGCCTGTTTCCAAAAGGTACTATATCAATTTTACTTGTTTTGTATTTCTTATAATAAGCCTATACAAGTTCCTGATTAGGTTATGAAGACAAAGATATTGTAAACCATTGATTTTAATTGGATACATTACATTCTCGAACCAATTTCCAGCACAATCGAATCAGGAAATTGTATATTAATTGTGTTATACGTGCTTTTCGATTAAAATAACGTGTTACATATTTGTTCCTTATTGTAGGTACCGGCATGATAATTCTAATCCTGATAATCCAGCTTGGCGCTAAAATATTTGGCATAGAAGGCAAGTTAGTACTACCCTCACTGATCAATAGCAGTCCTTTTTCTATATGTGTATCTGATGTGATTCAAAAGCACTTGACTGAAGTCAAAATTCTGGTGATATTCGAGAATAATTCGACTAATTTCGTAGAAGTAACAGGGAACAATTACGTAAGTTCAATTATTCGGATAAGTGATGACATACAAAATGGAACGAGACCTCACTCTCTATCTGAAACAGAGTGGCAAGAAGACAATATTGGTTACGTGTTTATTTTACAAGATCCAAGAACCTATCAGGAAGCTCTGAAGAAGACGAAGTCCATTGTATTCAGTCCTCGAAGTAAAATATTTGTGATTCTTACTTGCAAAAAGTGTTTAAATCAAACTGCCAAGCATGATTTATTTTATACGGCTGTAACCAATGACATATTTAATATTATGTTAGTTACCTCCGAAGCGAAAGAGAGTCCAACAGGTGAGGATGAACTGTTGGCCATTTACACTTATTTTCCCTATTCAAATGAAGGTTGTAGATCAGCGGATAAAGTAGTGGTTGTAGATGAGTGGAAAGATGGTTCTTTTAAAGTTGAGGCTGATTTGTTTGTTAACAAGGTAAAGAATTTATTTTGTTGTAAATTTGTGGCAACTTCATACCCCCTACCTCCATTTACGATGATTGAGAAAGGTAAGGATAGCGACAACGATACTTTACGCGGTGTTACCATAAATGTATTAAAAGTGTTCGAAGGAAAGACAAACTTAAGCTTGGATTTACTTATCAGAACTCGGTTTGAAGACCATGGGAATAGGCTGCCCAATGGTACATACTTTGGTGATGTAACAAAAATTCTCTCTGGACAACTTGAGGGAACTTTTATGGACATGTCTGCTAAACTGCATTATTTTCAAGATTTTGATGCGCTATTGTCAGGAAATTTTCGTCGTTTTGTATGGTTCGTACCTCCCCAGCTCTTGTATCCTAAGTGGATGACCATATTGTTTCCTTTCCAACCGGTTCCTTGGATATGCATATTTGCTGCATATAGTCTCGTTGTCACTTGTGCTAAGATCATAAAAGCAATAACTGGCAATTACAATGCTTTTATTTTCCGCTCTCCCTGGATATATAATCTATCAGTTCTGCTAGGTGCAGCAGTAAAAGAACCACCAAGAATCCCTCTTGCAAGAATTATATTTATAATCTGGGTTTTTGGTTCTTTTATTCTCAGCTATTGTTATCAGGCATCATTATTTGGGTTTATGTCAAAACCACGGAAATATCCTCCAATTAACACAATGAAGGATCTGGTCAATTCTGGTTTATCGTTTGGAGGTTATGCTACTATGCGCTCTCTGTTTCAAGATTCTTCATCCTCTGTTCTGAAAACTATTTACGACAATTATGAAGAAGGATTTCCATCTTGGGAGGAAATATTTGCAAGGGTATCTGAGAAAAGAGATTTTTCTTACCTTGTACCACAAACTTATGCAGAATTCAAAGCTTTTGAGCTTTCATTTGTCGATTCTCGAGGAAGACCTTTATATAATGCTGTTCAACAATCTGTTGTTAATTTGCCTACAACCTATCTTTTGCGACCGAATTCCCCTTTCTACAAAAGCCTTCAAACTATTATACAATTGTGTGTACAATCTGGTTTAGTGCAACAGTGGAATAAAGAGACTTTGTTTAAACTTCTTCTGGAAAAGCAGAAATATGTTCAAGAAGACCGAAACAATGGCCCGAAAATAATTACTAAAGAAGATTTTTTGGGTGCATTTGCTTTATTGCTTGTTGGTGTATCTTTCAGCACAGTTTATTTTCTTGTTGAGATTACATCGAACTGTGTAAAAACATTTAAAACTCGACTTCGAGGGAAACTATTAAATGTAAAGTATGAAGGTGGTTTCAATCATGGTGTTCAGTAATATTAGAAATGAATATTACAATCAAGGGTAATTTTATGTAACAACATAAGAAAAGGAAGGAAATATATTTGGAAACATCTTGTAATTATCATTAAAAGTTATGATTGTTTGCTATTTTTTTAAGCTTTAGAAAGAGAAAGATTTGTGTGTATGCACACACATGAGTCTTACCCGATAATCAACTGTATACTAGCGGATACTACAGCTGTAAACCATATTTTATGTCGAGGTCAATTTCATAAAAATAGATTATACATGCGAAGTACATCGTCTCTATTATGTTCATGTCTAAGCAAGAAAAACAGACTATATATCAGAGTGTTAAGAGAGATACTGTGTTGAGAGAAGCAATACCGTGTGCAGAATTTCTGCATTGAAACATGACTGAGTAACATATGGATTATAACCTATTTTCCGTCAAGTAATATACGCCACCAAATGTCTTTAATTTGTGATATTTGTAGAGTATATCAATTATATCACATAGTACTACAGGAACAAATAATTTTACTGTAGATTCATTTTTACCATCCAACTTGCAACGATAATCAAAAAGTAACTCGTTTTATATCATTCTTTGTTTCTGTTTACACTCAAGCAGGTGGCTTGAGTCTCTCCTTATTTATATAGGTAGTATACTGTATATAGATAAAGGGAGATTAAATTATTCAATTTATTTTACCAAATGTTTCACTCACTTCGCTGTGTTTAATTACTCGCATCCTAGGTTTACATTCTAGCATTTTCACTTGATTAAGTTCTCCTTCAACCAATCAGCAGGCGAGACAAGAATGCAGAGTTTTCACGTGAGTCATCATGAGGAACTTCGGGACATATTTGCTAACTTAAATAGAGAAACTAACGGTATAATTTCGCTTGTTCACATGATTTCTGTACCGAAATTAAAACTAACACAGAACAAAACAATATTTATGCAGATTACTGTCGTAAACACATATTTAATGGAAAACGGTATTACATGCATCTGCGACACAAACAGAATTATTTGTGTAGCGGAAAACCTAAAATTAAAATTCTTTCACCCCAATAATTAAGAATATTCAATGAACCAATACTGCGAGCGAACGTCGCAAAAATGTGGCTCGCATAATTCCAGTGACGATGGAAATTAATACAATATCACTTCTGCGATTTTCTTACTGCCAAATTTCCTTTAGAGTCCAATGAACCATTTAACGTAATACTCAAATTGTTATTGTCTGCTCTGTATTTTTTTACATTACTTTATGTTACTCGAAGTGATCTATACTTGTGTCCTTACTTCATTGAAATTGACTTAATTGAATTAGATTTAGTTCGATGTGTTAATTATAATAATGCACATTGTGGCTGGAATGTACACACTCCCAAATCGTTATATAGGATATGTAATTTATGTTAGAAAAGCTTTATGATTAGCTAAACATTAATTAGTTACCTTCAGTCATACATAATTTGGTTAATGTCAGGTAAGGCTGAAATGTCAAATTAGGTCAGGTCATTACGTTGTCCGGGGAAGTATCTAAAGTACATCCTATTGTGAACTTGTATAGGGACAAATATTGAGAACTGATTTACTTTATTGCTGTACTTATTTCGACTTTTTGCTTAGGAGCACAGAAATGTACATTATCTTTAATGTACTATGTATAGTAAATGCATTGATTATTTTTATATCAATTACAATCAGATTCTAATTTTCAACAACAGATTAGTGCTTGAATGATCTTCAAATTGCCGTTGTAATTTATTAAAATTGATTAGAAATTCTGACAAGTACAATTTATCCTTCTGAAATATGGGTGATCTTCAGATGTTACAACGATCTGCCCTAATCTAACCTAACATTAATTCAAGTTGTAGACAACGGGAAGTATTTACGTTAACTAACCTTAGAATTATTGTGATCTAACCTAACTTACTCTATAACCTTTAAATGAAGGATCAGGATGAGATTCTAAAATGAACCACAATATAAGTTCAAAGAAACAAATATTAAACTTATTTGAAATGACATAAAAGAAATAAGAATTTTCATTTTCGCGTCCAATGACTTGTAGTATATAACATTCTTTCAGTTCGCTTTTACAGTTGCCGGTACTAAATTTTTCTTTTTGGCACCACGTCTATTACCGTAAAGCTATAGACATGAAGATTGTGATAATAGTATTTTATTTCGTAATGGCGTTATATAATATAAAGTCAAATCTAACTGTAATGTTTGTTATTCTATCGTGGAATGTCTTACCAAATTTCCCCTAAGAACAGATACAGTGTATTTTTGTTGAGTCAAGAGTTATTAAAGAAAATATCTGGAACTGCATTAGGATAATAACAAATATGGTTCCTAGAGCTCTGAAAAGACTTAAAAGTAAACAATTTGTTTATTAATATATTATTACTATTGTCTGTTCTATTCTTGTGTACCACAACATTGACACTTGAGAAAAAATAACACCTGCGCGGCCCACACGCACAGGAAAACATTTTCAGAAAATAAGCGACCTTGTTTCACATATAGAAATAAGTATATGTGTAAATAGTTTTAGTGAAAAAGAAGTTAATAGGAAGACATTCACATATTTAAAATCATATAGACATACTAGTTCGATACGCATTTTGTATTCTTATATGTGATAACATTAACATTTGAGACGATGTATGCTTCTTATAATACAACAATAAATATTATTCGTAAAGCGTTGGTAATACAGTCTTGACTGTAAACTAATTTCAATACTGAATGCGAGCTATTAATCTTGTAAATGTATAGGCAAAATAAATATGTAAAAAGTAATTTAGTTCCTTGTATAGACATTTGATTCAATTTCTTTCAATATGATTGTTCTTTATGTAAAAATCCAAAGATTGAATAAAGAATCCAAAGGATCTGAGGATAATAATTATTTTCCCATTTATGACTATTTTACAGGCACAGGAACTCCTATTAGTGAAATGTAAGTACTACTCCTTCACAACTGAGATATGTCCACCAAAGACCATGGTGTAGATTGCCAAGTCTCTGTGACTCATACATCTACCAGAGACATAATACCATTGACGCATAAGCCTATGATTGAATTTTTAAGGACTTTAGTCATCTGAGGCTCAGGCCGACTTAAGCCTATGATGTTAGGAAGTACCTGTGAAAAGATTTCTGCCGTTCTTGGCGGCAAATCACAGGGCGACATCATATTCTGACTATGTTATTCTGAAGGGCTTACCGGTTGTTCCCAGATGCACCTGACTAATGTTCCCCAATTTCGTCGAATCGGCGTTGTTTCTGGGCTGTTTTCGACCGACACGTCCAGAGGAACGAATGGACGACAACCACAAGGTATCTGGTTCTGTAGCTTAAACGCTGTTTATAGAATATGAACGAAGGGTTGTCAAGCGTACTTTCGGTAGCACTCAGAAGAGGGTGAACACTGCAGACAAAGTTGGGCTACATTTTTTTAATATTTTTTGTATAGATGCAGTTTATATAGTTCAATATTTTTATATTGTAAACACGGTTTCCATTAAAGTGTATTTCACCTTGTGCAAGCTGGTTTCCTTCCGTGTCGATTCTGGTCTAACATACGTTAATTTAATACATCATCAATGACACGATTGAAGGAAGAGTAACTCTCACATGCATTATATAGGATAAATTTTGCTTGCCTAGCCAAGCTTCCACTGTAACAGTGCTGAACAGCAGCCTGTTCATAAAGCTTTAATTTACTATGTATAAACTGTATCCAATAGTTAGCATAAGAGATGGCGCTCCAGTTAGCAACTTTTAGTAATTCGTTGTTATATTTTTTAGATATATTTTAAAATAAATTTTTATGTCATTTAACTGACAATATAACTAGAATCGTATTGCAATTATCTTAATATTAACTAATGTTTCTTTTTATAATTATTTGATTATATAAATCAGCAGCCATTATAATTTAACCAGAACGAGATTGTACCCTGTCGATAGATCGCTTCAAACAGAGGTTCATTGCATTTGTGAAAGTAAAACAAGTATTTCTATGAACCACACAATTTTTATTATTGAACAAGTTCTCTTCAACTTCGAGGGATTCCCTAAACGACCGCTTCTCCAGCTAAGAGCAGAACTTGGAATGCGAAATATTTCTTAGTATGGGCAATATCTCCTTTTTCACGTTCCTTTCTAGAATTCAACCGTGGGCCATCATATCTCTTTTCGAGGTACGGAATCTACTACACTCCTACACCCTTCACAACTTGTGGGCCGCGGGCGACCGTTTCTCTTCGGAGGACCGGAACCGGTAGCTCATATGCCTTCGTCTGCACCTAGAGGGATAACCTCATTGGGTGACCGTTTTTCCTTGTGAGGAACGGAACTTAGAGAGCGTGGTCTCTTCTCCTTCAATTCCTCTCACTACACCTTGTCTCCCAGAGCGGTGCTTGCCCGCTGTGTTACTAAGACCAACATCCAAACGGAGTGTTGCACCGACAACTATTGAGCCATATGTATCCTCTATAGCACTCATTTCCACGTGAATAATTATCAAAAATATTTCTATATACGTATAGCGACAGCCAGCAATACAAAAAGTGTTACAACAAGCCATGTGCCATTATTAAATTAAAAACGTACTTGAGTTGTTCACCACATACAAATATGGCGGCAGATGGAGAAATACTAATGGCGTCACTTCGTGTAAAGAATGAAACGTATTTTCTACAGAAATCGCAAACATTTTTAGATTTGGGACCCACCTTCCACCCCTGTCTCTTAACATACTTTGTTCAGATTAAGTTGTGTACTTTTGCGGTCGTGTATCACGAGCAGTTGTTCGTTTACCTTAATCTGGGAAGGCTATCCGTAGAGATTTTTGGATTGCCGGAATTCCGGCACTCCGCCAATCTCATTTGTTCCCTAGTCTTAAACATAGGGTGGTACGGGATATTATTTGGACTAGGCATCCAGTATGTTCACCTAGTCGTTTTTTCATTTGATTGGGAGGAGAATTGCGATGTTTATTTATTTCCTTTATTTTATACAGAGAGAAACATTTAACACAGTACACGATACAATGACAGAACAGGACAACACAACACAAAGACTGGTGACTTCAGCGTGACCTGAAACATTAAAAAAATAGAACATTATTATTAATTGTTGTGGACTAGATGTTCTTGTAGTTTTCCTCTTCTGCTACGTGACTTCAGTTCAGGGAATTTTGGTTTTGTTCATCAGAATCACATCAACACTTACACACTTGACACTTACAAAAAAAATTATTGTCTAGGAATGTTCATGGCACTGTTCTAGTTTCCACAACACTGTCAACGTTTGTCCTGGATTTTCTGTTCTTGGTTTTATTTGTTTATAGATTATGATTGTTTTATCCCTCCACCACGCGTAAAGAAGAATAGAAAAATATATAATTTATTTAATGAGCGTTCACGTATCGATAGCATTCCAGCAACCGGTCACTCTACTAAAAATTGACTACTATCTTCCAGTAGTCCACACACTCACTTTCACTCGCTTTCACTCACACGTTATTCCTTTAGTATAGTTTTGTTCATTGTTTTCATTTTAAGTTTTAAGTGTTTTGTATAGATTTTGTTATAGTCGCTTTATTTCACTTAGTTTTGCTTCAATTCGTTTCGTTTGCATTTGTTCGCACGGTATGTTTTGATGTAATTATTTCTTCTAATTTATTAAAGTTTGCTTTGTGTGATGTTAGTTCATTTGTAATTATCATTATTTGTTTACTTTCAGTTTATAATTTTCTGTGTCCGCTTCTGTCTTATCGTAGTGTATCGTTTTATTTATTGAACTGTTCCTCCACTACCGCGAGCGACCACCACCCCGAATAAACTTGTCTCTGTAAAATGCTGTAATTTTGTTCGTGAGGAATATTGCCTGTTCTGGAATTCGCAAAACATCGGCGATATCCCTGGCCTCCAATAGCTGCCTTTATTCTTGAGCAGTGTTCTCAGTTTCTCTGCATCTCAGGACGATATGCTCCTGGGTAGCGACCACGCCACAGCAGTGGCAGAGGTTATCCTCCACCAGGTTAAGTTGTATTAGTTTCAGTAGGGTCCATGTCCTATCAGAAAGTGAAGCAGGCCACCCTCTATTTCTATGTGTATATCTACTCTCAGCCACGCTTGGGAAAAAGTAAACAGTCTTCTCGCCTTCTCGCTCGTTGTCCAAAATTGCTGCCATGAATTGGTTGATGCAGCTACTATATCTTGTTTACTATTGGCCGGGATATTTAGTATCTGTCTAATTTTGCTGGGATTATCTTTTTTCAACCAGTACATGGAACCAAGCTGTTTCATTTGGAGATACATAGGAGGCGTGGCTGCAGCTATCTGTAATGTCACTATTGGTGTCGTTCTGCAGGCATTCAGCATACTTAATAATATTTGTCTTTGGGCTCTCCACGATTTGCTTTAGTCTGATGTCGTTCATTCTATGACACCAGACGCTTGCTCCATATCCGATTTGTGATCTTATAATTACATCATGATAAGGTTTAATTAGCTTTTATGGGGATTTGTAGTTCCTTGTTAGCTATGTTTATTAGCGTATGCGTAATTTTGATTGTCGTATTTTTTGCATTTATTACATGTTGCCTAAAGTTTTCCAGTGTGACACCCAGGTATTTAAAATTTTCTTCACATTTAATTGTGTTTTATTCACTTTTATTATCGGGCCTCTGGCTCTATCTAGTTTCCCTTTAAATAAGACCTATTTCGTGTTTTTTCTGCGGATGTTTTTAGCTTATTCTTATTACACCACGACGTGAGAGCTGTTGTTATGATGTTTCCTTTAGTTTATAGTTCGTTCCTGCTATTACCCTTTATTACTACCGCCAGATCATCGGCGTATCCAACCACGCACTCCGTCTCCATTTTGTTGTTTATTTCTTCCAAGCATGGCTGAAAGGCTATGTCCCAGAATACCGGTCCTAGGACCAGTCTCGTTTGTATTTTAGTCGCAACACCATCCGCATAGTTTGCTTCTATTTTCCTATTATTAAAATAATTTTTGATTAGCTTCCAGAGATGAGGATGAATATTAAGTTTTTTTTAGTTGTTCCATTAGTGTTGGCCACCATAGGTTGTCGAATGCGCCTCTAATGTAAAAAAAAATATTGTTAGTACGTACCGTCATTCCTATGCTTTTAGGTTATCAATTCTGGTACATAGTTTATTTACAGCATCTTCAGTGGATTTGCCTTTTACACGTGATGCCTCAAGCGTTTCATCTAAAAGGACATGTGTATATGGAAGTAAGGTATACTTTAACGAACAAATAATATTGTACGTCGACGGTAGATACATGTGACGTGACGCAACGAGGAAAAGATAAAGTATCACAGTGAACACTAAAGTTTATTTGTTCAAGCACTGGGAAATGCTAACGTTCTGATAGGATTTATCATCACACAAGGCAAAAACATAATAGGACAAAGGAACAATCATGCAGATAATGACTGTTAAAAACAAGATTCTGTCAAAAAGTTTCGGGACTATCTCTGTAGCGCGCCAACAGATGACAATCTATGGTTGCGCTCGGAACGACGGTGAACTGCAATATTGATAATTCAGTGTGCCAAGTGAAATCGCTGTGTTTATATCGGGGAGTTTTTATAGTTGTGTTTTTTGTGGTTATGTGTGTGTGTGGTAGTCTGCGCTTACATCATGGAAAGAAAGATGGCCAACGTGACATTTTGCGTTAAACTGAACAAATCGGCCACATAGACATTGAACACGCTACGCCAAACTTGCGTCGATAGGGTAATGAGTTGTACGCAATGTTAAAGGTGGCACAGGCGCTTCAAAAAGCAAGTGATCACAACAACACTACTATTAAAACTCCCGTTGTTAATACAGCAACGTCACTTGGTATATTGCCTTATCAAGATCGCAACTCACTCTCCTCCCAGCGCAAAAATGTGCTGCCATCTGTTGCCGCGCTACAGATCAAGTCCGGAAACTTTTTGATATAACCCTGTATGTAACAGTCGCTTTCGGCATACTTGTTCCTTTGTCCTATTACGTCTTATCATTGTGTGATGATAAATGCATGAGAGAGCGTTGATATTTCCTAGTGCTTGATGAAAGAAGCCTTATTGGTCATTGTTGATACTTTGTTTTTCCCCGTTGCATCATATTTACCGTTGACGTGCGACATTATTATCCGTTACTTTTCGCTGACACACCTTTGCATACTAACCACTGTCGCATAATTTCTTTTCTGTCGAAGTGCATCTTACTTCCCCATAGAAATGTTCTTGTAGACCAAACACTGGCGGCATTATGCGCAAAGATACACGTAAAGATCAGATAAAATTAATTTTATGGACGGTAACAGCACTGTGGTTTACGCCCGTCTCGACAAAGATACACGTTTACGCCCGGCATGCACTATGTGCACATTGTATTTGTTCTTCGGTAATTCCTTCGTCATCGTTTGTCGTCTTATGTTCAGTCTGTGAATTTGAAGGAAATCGGTGTTAACCACACCTGCTTTTGGGCCCCGTAATATTTTCTTCAATTTCGGGGTGCCTTTCTCCCCTTCAAACTGTTTATCGTGCAAAAGAAAAATACGTGTTTCATCATTTACCGTCTTCTGTGCATCATCTCAATTTGAAGGAAATCGGTGTTGGTCATTAAAGTAACTATCTTTGTTAGTCCAAGCGACAGGGAGCTGAAAATGCCCTTACCTGAAAAAAAATTACAGGAGTTTTAAAACTTTGCAGTTTGACACAGTTTCATGTCCTGAGGGTGTTTGTCTCCGCTGGTTTTCCTATATGGGAGATGGGGTCAGCGTATTCCACAGGTTTTGGATTTGCCTAATGCTTTACGGTCCGATGCATTTTCTGACACCAACCTATAATAATAATCCGGGTATGGACAATCGAAACGTTACTATGAAATGGAGCCCCCACTGGGAATAGAACCTGGAACCCTCACACCGAAGGTGAGCGCGGTAGTCACATGGCTACGCAGAAGTTTCATATCCTAAGTAATATACTAATTTGCGACCTTTGTGCATTGCCGTGGCTCCCCCATATGGCACCTAAAATAGATTTGTTGTAAATATCTCGCTTGAAAAGCATTTTAGAGGAAAATGTTTATCACAACAAATAATCTTCACAAAATTCTCAACAACAAAGGTTATCTCGATTTTGCTAGGATGCATCGTTAAGGTGTAAGGCCTGCTCGTATTTCTGCAATTTTTTCGTACACTGTTTTGTACCAGTAAAGGCCAAGCGATTGGGGGCTGGAAATGAACATACCTGGAGAAAATACAGGAGTTTTGAAAATTAGCAATTTGAAAGTTTCATGTACTGACTAATGTGCCGAATTTTCAACCTTGATGCATGCCGTGCGCTCCTCCGCAAATGGCGCCCGAAACACATTTTTTGACATTTCTTTAACAGTATTTCTTACGAACAGTAGTTTGGCAAATTGATTATTTGATATAGTTTCACGTCCTGAATGACACACTAAATTCGTAACTTTGGTGCGGTGCCGCTCGCACGAACAGGTGTTATCCATTAGAAGCATTTAAAGAATCTCATCACATTTCATTTATGGAAAAAAATTATATTGCCAGTAGGATAACACTTCAATAAGAATCCTATTTGAAAAGTTGTGCACGAAAACTGCTTAACTAAGAGTCTTCCTTACTTTGTGTACGCCTTTGTAACGCTGAAGAATATTTATTATTAACATTAGCTAAAGATTACTTGCATCAAAACTACGAAACGAGGAAGAAAAGGATACAGTAGTCCATTTCATCACTTCAGAAGAATTTAAAATGTGACATCAGGGGCCTATTTCCCGGAAGATTTGATTGCAAAATCCCTTTTACTCAAATTTCGGCATCTACTGCTGGAAACCCATCAGCATAGATGGATTGCACTTGCCCTGGCCACGTTTCTCAAGGTCTGAAATCTGATGGTAGAATCGTTCGCCATGTTCGTCACTTATTGCACGGATTATTTGTGGAATAATCAAGGTGGGAATACAAAAATTGATTTTTTAGAAACATGATACATCCCATTTATTGATAAGCCTTTAACATATTATGCATCAATTCAATTACTTTTGAAGGTTTGTTGTTTCCAAGGTAGTTTTGCGACGTCGCATGAATCGAGAACCACCAAGTTTCTTTGTCTGTTCCCTCTAAAAGTGTATCGAAATGCTATTTTTTTAAAAAATAAGAGTTTGTCTTTGAGAGCCAATAAATATACCTTCCTTGATTTTTGCCTCACTGAGTGTAGAAACCATCTTGAAAAAATACCTTAACACTTTGACTGCCATGTGTATCAAAATTGGGTCACAAAGGGTGTTTTGATAGCAGGCCGCGTGCATAAAATATATGCACATTGCAATTACGCTCAAAGCCATGTGCATCAAATTGGGACACAAAAAGTGTTTCTCAGGGAGCCGTGTGCGTACAATTTATGCACAGCATTATTGCTAAAACAATATGGTCTGTCTCCTTTTTGTGCACTGCAATCGTTGATTTCAATATTGTCTAGTGTTACGCTGGCCCCGTGAAACAACACTCGCTTATTAGCGCATTGAATTTGTTGTTATGTTGGCAGCATTGTGCGATTGAAACGTGAGCTGTATTTTCAGTATTGTTAGTCGACCTTGAAGCGTCTGTTGCTCTCATTGTGGAAGTACTTTCTTTCTTGCAATGACCAGCTCACAAGAAATAAGAAATTGGTTAGAAGAGGAAAGCAGTAAAAGTGAGGACAGTGGCATAAGTATTTTTCGCGACATAACAGACAATGATGATCCTGAATATTGTCCCCAAAGTTCTAACGACAATTCTGATGTCCCGTTTCTGTTCTTCATAGCAGTTCATCTGAAGGACAAAGATCAGGCGCCTTCAAAAGGAAACGTGTCATATCTCCTGTTATTGGAAATTTGAATTCTTCTGAAACTAATATTGCATCAGAAACAAATTCAACTAGTGCAAAGCGTAGGAAACAAGAGACACAAGTAATTTGGTGCCCAGTAAGTGGAAATCTACATTTCAATGTTCCTGTTATTGATGGTGGAGTTAAAGAACATGTAATTGAGCAGTTACAAAGTTCACAGGACGAGTTAAAGTTTTATAGTTTGTTTGTCGATGAAGCCGTAATACAATTGATCGTGTCATAAACAAATCGCTACGCAGAACAATGCATTGTGGATGGTATTGTGAACGAGAAGTGCGGTGAACATTCAAGATTGTCAACATGGACTGATACTTATGATGAAGAAATTAAGATATTTTTAGGTCTGATTACTTGGATGGGGCTTGACAAGAAGCCACCTTGACTCTGAAAGATTATTGGTCGAAAAGCGTACTGTATAAAGCAAAGTCAGCAAACAAATGTCTCGTAATCGGTTTGAATTGCTTTTGAGCATGTTCCATCTTTCAGATAACAGTGTTCCAAGTAACGACAGACTAGTAAAAATTAGGCCGCTAATTCAGCTGATGAACCAAAACTTTCAGAGAGCTTACACACCAGAGAAAGATATATGTATAGACGAAACCATGGTCCCTTTTCGAGGAAGATTAAACATTAAACAGTATATACCTGGAGAAAGGCATAAATATGACTTAAAATTATTTAAACTATGTGCGAAAGGAGGTTACACGTGGAATATCAAAGTGTATGGTGGAAAAGAAGCAACTTCTACAGACCAAGAGCTTTCCACAAGAGTTGTACCCGAGCTAATTTCATCATTGCTGAACAGTGGACGAACGTTGTATACAGATAACTTGTACACAAGTGTGATGCTGGCTCGTGAACTTAACAAACAACAGACGCATCTCGTCGGTACTTTGAGAATGAACCGCAAATTCAATCCAAAGCCTGTTGTGACGAAGAAGTTGAAGAGAGGCGAGATGGTGAGTCTCCAAAGCAACACCGACGTTATTGTCAGTAAGCGGATGGACAAAAGAGATGTTTTAATTCTTTCGATTAAGAACATTCCCGAATTGCAGGAAGTAGCTACTAAAAGAGGAGTTGCCTTGAAACCATCCACTATTTTGGAGTACAAAGCAGCCAAATCATTTATCGATGTTTCAGACCAAGGAAAGGAGTTAAGTGGTACCGTAAAATCACGTTTTAATTGCTAACAAATACATCTGTAGGTAATGCTCACATCATATTCAAAAGCATCAAAGTCGAGTTGGATGAAGTTCATGGCAAATCTGCTCCTGTGTTTGCGACTGTTTACAATTAGGTAAATGAGTTTAAACGTTGCCCACAAATGATGAACATCGTTCTGGACATCCAGTGGAAGTGACTTTCTCCGAAATGATTGTCAAGATCCAAGATATGGTTTCAGTGATCGACAAATCAAAGTGCGTGAAATAGTTGAGGCCACAGGCATACCACAAGGTGCAGTGTTTTCAATTTTGCACGAGACATTGGGTGTGAAAAAATCTCGACAAAAAAGGGTGCTGCGTTTGCTCTCAGTGAAGTGGAGACACCTACGGGTGCACACCTGCGCAGTTTCGATGGCGAAAATTATATAATTAAAGTTCGAATTATTAGAACATCCACCGTATTCATCAGATTTGGCCCCCAGTGACTTTTTTATTTGGAAATTTCAAAAGAAAATGGCTGGACGGAAAAAGATTTACGTGGAACGGGGAGGTCATTGCTCAAATAGATACCTATTTTGAGAACCTTCCTACATCCTACTTTTTGGATGGCTTAGAAAGTTGGAGAAGTTCTGAGAAAAGTGTATCGGGCTAAAAGAAGATTGTGTTCGAAAATAAAAAACCTACTTAAAATAATTTGGTATTTTTTCGTTTTCTAAGGACTCATTGAACGACCCTCGTATTTATATTTTTGTGTTTAAGCTGTGAATGCTGGAAGTATAACTGCTATTTTTATAACACATTCAAATATTAAAGGCTGATAGATTTTTCTGATAGATTGCTGATCATTAGTGTGATTCGTTACGTCACGATTTACGAGTTCAACAGAATAGTGCGCTCCATTTCTATGCGCGTGGTCATGAGTTCAATTCCAGTCGGAGTGGTTGGGAGCCAATTTTATCAACAACAATAGGTTCCGTCCTTAGAAACTTACAAACCCGTTTAAAACACTATTAACATTACAATCAGCACCGGAGTTTTAATGAAAGTTTCTCCACTAATGTTGCTTGTTGTGAGAAACGAATAACAGGAGAAAGAACTATTGATTTACTCGTACTGGTAAGAATTCCATGCAATGGTAACGCAAGTCTTCGATTGCTACAATTTTGAAAATCTATAGAAGAAAACCTTTCAAAAATAATGGAGAAACGCTATTAAGCTTCAAAAGCATTCTGATTTATATCGCAAATTGACCATCAATCCCAATTCCCACTACTACTAAGTATAAAAAAAACGTATATCTAAAACATAGTCTAGTCAAAATGGGGGAGCATGAGAAAGTATTATCCATTAGAAGCGCTTACAGAATCTCATAATTGTTTATTGACAGGAAAGTACTAGTATTAGCAGTAAGAATACACTTGCATCACAATCCTGTGAGAAAAGTATTTATGTTCGTACGAAGCTGTTTAACGAAGAGTCTTCATTACGTTGTACATTCCTTCGTAACATCGAAGAATATTTATGTTATTAACAGTAGAGAAGAAGAACTTCCATCACTTACAAGAACTGTAAAATAAGCGAGGAAAGGCTAGAATACTACCTTCAATCACTTCAGACGAATGAAAGCATAACTATCATATTTTTCACGTAAGTCAGCAAATTTTATTTGCCATTTAGTTAATTATGAAGTCGTTTAGTGTTTAAAAAATTACTACAATTTTAATGGTGTTGCAGCGTTAGGTGTATAATGCTAGAATTGAATTGTAATTGTGGCTTTGCGTATCTCAGACTCAAGCGACATATCCATCCTAACCTGACTTCTTCTGATTCTACTGAAATTTGGTTGTGTTTCCTAAAGAGACCATCATCCCAGATCTCTCCTAACTCTTATAACTGGGGGTATTATATGATTCAGTTGAGTTTAAGATATATATTTTCTTTTCAGAAATCTAAGACATGCACTCTCAAATATCAAATCGAGTTGCCTTCAACCCACGTAAATTTAGATTTAAGCATTATGTATCATTGGGAACGATTTGTCATTACCTTTCAAACGAGCCCAAAATCAGCTTTGTATCAGTTATGAGCTAAATATGATGGTTTATATTTTATTCTTCTGCGAAAGTACTATAGAATTCCTTCAGAATGGCTATTCCTATGCAATACAAGACGAGTTAAACATAATCGTTTATTCACTAAGGATTCTCCACACGTATCTCTTTGTCATCACGTAATTCACAAACGTCTGGGCTGAGTGTAACAGCGGCGCAACGCTCTCCAACAACTAAGCTATTTTCAGGTCACGGGACTAAAGTACCTAACAAGGCAGACAGAGAAAGGTGCAAGGGGTCGCTGCAACACCTTAAAGATTTTTCGATGAAGAGAAGCAATGATGGGTGCTAAACCTGTATGTGACGCAGATAATAGTGTAAATGAAAAATAACAGTTTCTAGTAAATTTCTTAATGTGACGAAATTGATGCAACATACTTTTCATAGTACAAGGGTTACTTACTAAGTCATAGTAACTATTGTCTGTCGGACAAAGACGTGGTAGTGTAGAAAGTGCAAACTATACATGTGGCAAAGAGGAAAATATTCAACCAATTGAAGGCACTTATAGTAGGGTAGGTAGGGTAAGAACGATAGCAAACTAATACAGTTGCGCATCTCGTTGCAAGGGTCTATTCCTTTATTCCACCATCATAACAGTGACACATCTGAACAGTGGGTGACACACAAACAATCGCTGCATGGAACAATAACTGCATTAACAGCTTTCAAGGTAAACACCAAGAATATCAATGCGCACTACCAACGATGAGGAACACGGTGGATCCCAGCTGCTTTACCATACACAGATCGTTGCGCCTCACGCTGGAAAGCGGTTGTAATGTCCTCTCGCGTGTGGAAGCGTTTGCCACTCAACAAGATTTTTCCCTTTCAGTATCAAATCGGTCACAAGGCCACGTAGCGATGGTGTAAAGGGCATTGATACCTCCTTCCAGCGTGAGGCCCGGCGATTTGAACATGTTCAAGCAGATACAATCCGTCGTCTTTTTATCGTCTTTGGTCTTTGGTCTCTCAACCATAGCCTACTCTAAGCATCCTCAATTGATATCCTCTAAGTATCCTATTTTTGCCTTTTGTCACGTGTATAGTTGCACTTTTTGTACTACCACGCCTTTGTCCGACAGAGAATAGTTGCTATGACTACTAACAGATACTCATTGTATTATTTATTCTATGTGTTGTTTCATTTTATAAAAAAGCCTGCATTTTATTTTAGAACTAAAATACGTTCCAGATAACTCGTACAAACCCACACTATACATTTTACAATGTCCATTGAACTTTGAATATCACTTTTGCTAATAATTGTTTTTGATCATTAAAGTAGTTTAGTGACGGATCACTGCTTGAATCGGTCATGATAGCAGGCTTTATATAATTTTCCTCGCCATGCACATTACGAGATAATACCAAGCATGGAAATGTAGCACTTTAGCTTGCAAAACCCTTTCACCAAGTCACAAGCTCAACAACTAGTATTCTGGTGAGCTTAAGCTACAGATTTCTTTACAGTCTATTAACATACATGAAATGTTAAATATCATTTAGGGACTTTACTAAACTATAATTATAGGCTACATAGCGGATGGTGTGTCATCGCTTTCATACTGTATACTCTAAACTTAAGACATTTATTTCACGTTTGTTGTAACTTAGCGTTTTTTCACCAAGCAGTATATACAGTTTATTATTTCCTTCTGAAGGTTTGTTGGAGTGCTTCTTGCGCACTTACTGTCACACAATAACTCTTTAACATGTCTCGTGAACGTTTTCATCACCATAATGTCATCACTAACTCCGGCTCACTTATTATGGCATTGAAGCTCTTCAACATATAACGTACGAAAATAACGAATTGTGACGTATGCGCGAATAAAAGTCTATGTTCTGTCTTTTAACATGTAACATAGACCTTTCTTCGCGCATACGCCATCAATTTACTGATGTCGTTCAAGCTCTATTAATTACACTAATACACTATCAACATTATGAATTGGGTTTTCTTCGCCACTTGCTACAACATTTTTTTTCCTTTTCCCTAGCGTAATAAGAAACGCTTCCAAATTCACTCAAAGCGGTCTAAGAAAGAGATAACAAAATTTACTAACAAGGACTTAAACAGTGACTATAAGGTGAAAAATGTAGAAAAATCTTATTAAAAGTTGACCCTTTTCTGATGTGTGTATGTGTACAAGGTACATCTAAGATGGAAAAAGATTTACTTTTCTATCAACGTGGTAGCTGGACGTTAATGACATGTGTAGCTATGCTTTCCTATGCTCTTTTACTCCACACAGTACATTAGAATAGCGGAAATCTTTTCCCTTTTCTCGACGAGAAAGCGTTTTTACCGATCATTATTGTTTTTTCAACGAAACCCTCTCCCTTTGGATAGAAAGTGTTATCTTTCTAGATGAGAATCCAATCAATGCCTTATGTAGGTAATTTATTCTTGAAATTTGAAAGGGTGATTTCTTATCTTTTCAGAGTGATTCACACTGTTTCATAGGTAGTAGTCAAGTTTGTTACTACAGAAAAGGTTATAGAAAGACGAAACTCTACTTGGAAGTAAATCGTGTTTAGCTGAAAATGAGAGCAGAAGACCTCATAACGTTTCTTAATTACAAACATATACCAAAAGGCGTCAGGAGTAAGATGTATACAAGAAATCTTTGAGCGTTGTTCTCAAGTACTTAACGGGACGAGAGAGACCCTTTCAAAGGTTCTCTTTCAGTTCCTGTATGGGGAAAAGCATTGGTCGACGGTTAGCAGGTTCATTCCCCGCCGAGGTCAAGATTTTTTTCTCTTTTCCATTCATTAGATCATTACTATTCTTTTTACTGCTTCTAAATAAATGCTCTCTTTTGCTCCTTTTTCACATATTTGACATTTTATTCCGTCGTTTTCACACTCAGAAAATGAAAATTTCGTTTGAATAGATGAAAATTCAGCTTCAAACATTTCATTCCCATACAAAGCGGCTACCATAGCTCCCATCTTTTATCGAGTGGAAAATTATCATCTTTTCTCCTGTGAAAATACCCTCTAAAAGGGTGGTTCGTGTTTCCGCTTCCCTAAGATAGAATATTCCGGAATTACACTCGACCGAATTTAGTGTGTAAACATTGGAATTTTGAATTTCAATATTAACTTTACGCAACATGTACTCAGACTAGAATATGGTAGAGGAAAGTATGTTAGAAGGAAGTCGACCAAAACCAAGTTTGGACGTACGCTCCCGACATTTATCTAGTGTGACTCGGAAACATTCAGTCAAGAATGGTGGCCATTCGGATGAACACCGTGTAACAACTGGGATAAATTTTATGTTGTTTGCACATCTTCATCCGTCTATGCTGAGAGTAGTATATTGTTTGATGTAAATAGCTGCCATGTAACCATAGACTACTGCGCAGTTAAGTAAAAAAAACCTTGGAGACAAGTTCAGGAGGCTTGACCGTATTGCATATATTGCAGTGAAGCCAGAAATCCGTTCTGACGCCGAAGTGCATTAACGGCTTTCAGTTTTTCTTTCCAAGTAGCAATTTGCTTTCACTAATCCCGATGAAAATATAGCAAAATTATTTAATGTACAAAGTAGTCGCAATCTTAGTCAAACTGAAAGTTGAAAACTAAGGTAGGCTATAAAATACTAATGGGTCCAAATTAAGTTAAAAGCTACAAATTGATGTGAAAGAAAATGTATTAAAAGAAGTAATTATTAAGTTTCTTACTCTAATGTAGTTGGTAAAAGGATCAGATACAGACAACCCTTCTTTACTTGTACGTGTGATTTAGGTCTAATTCTTAAAAGCTTTTATAGTTAATGCACCTTCCAAGAATCAATATAATACAATTTCAAGAATCGTTCTTGATAACAATCCTTTCTAGTTTCCTCTACTATCTGATCAAACCCACAGCAACTAGACGCTACTCAGCGCCAGGTGATGTTGGTATTTGGTCGGCGAAGGCGGGGCCGACAAGCGGGTTTCGGGCGGGGTTACGCCTCTAAGCAGACCACAACGGCGGACCAAAAATGGCCCGAATACATCGACGGCGGCCTGGAAAATGGCTCGACGACCAAACGCCACCTATGGATGGAGCCAACCTTGCCCAGACTACTAGTTGGTCAGACCGCCGTCAGGGTCGGCGTCCGGCTTGCTGGGCGAGTTCTTTCTTCTTACCCTCATTTCGGCACACACACAATTGGAATATAATTTGGAAGTTTTGAAGTAACGTGTTGTACTTCGATAAACTAGGGCGCCTTCTGGTTCCTGGTCCCCCACCAGGTGCCTCCCCATGTGGCGGATAGGAAAATGCCGACCAGATATGGTAGTTATCGGAAATATTCCGGAGCAGACCAAAACCAGTACTCCCACCTTGCAGTTAGTGGAGGGATTTAGAAAGGCTAAGGAAGATAACCCCAAACAAAAGATATCTGGGTGAAGGGAAGTAGCTTCATCATTATCACTTTGAGGATGAAGATGAATGACATCGGCAAGGATCAGAGGGGAAGGAGACGATGTATTTTATGTTTGCATTTACTTAGAAGCCGTAGAGCTGACAACTCTGTAAACAAACAGTAACAATGGTGCTATGAGTTCTCCTGGACTAAAATATTACTGAGATAAACTAGTCCCGCATTCGGATTTCCGGGCTGGCACTGCTCCAGAGGTCCGCAAGAACAAGATTAAGAAAGACCTTAGAATAGGAACGTGGAACATGCGAAATTTATACCAAACGGGCGTTCTTCAGACTGTAATACGCGAGACTGAGAAGTTCGAGCTGAACATACAAGTAATACAGAAAGTCCGGTGGGAGGGTGAACATAGTATTGGACAGTTAAATACACTGTCTACTACGGAGGAACTTTGTCACACCATTGTGGAACAGTTTTCCTCATTAAGAACAGAAACCTGTTCAGAATATAGCGTTCGTGAACGAAAAACTATCCTACATTAGGATACGCACACAATGGTTCATCAAAGTATTAGAAAATGTCCATGCTCCGACCGAGGAAGCTGATGCTAACGACAAAGGTATATTTTACGATGAGTGGATAGGTTGATTGACCTATTACCGAAGTATATTACGTAAACTGTACTTGAGGATTTCAACGCAAAAGTAGGATGGGAAGAAAGTTTCAGACCTACCAGAGGCAAATCAAGTACTTACGAAGTCACTGACATAAATGGAGAAAGACCATTTAATACCTTTAACCTTTTTAATACAGAAAAATCTAATAGTAAAGACTTGAACACAAACAAACAGAAATACACATGGATATTTGTGGATGGCAAAATATACAACCATATTGATCTCGTGTTAGTAGATAGACGAAAACATACCAACATAATGGACGTTAGAGCTTACAGAGGAGCGGAAGGTGACACCGACCATAAGTTGGCGATAGCGAAAGTAAAGAAAAGTTGTGTATCGCGAACAGGGAAAGCAAAAGTTGAAAACAACTAACATTCGAAGTAAAACTATTAAATAATCCAAATGTAAAGATAGATAACAACTAGAAATCTCAAATAGGTTCGACATTTTAGCCGGCTTGAGTGATAAAGATGACATTAATGATAATAACGAAATTAGTGTGAATAAAATGTTGGAGGCAATTCGTGACACATTGAAGAGCGCAACAAGAGATCGTGTAGGTGAGAAGAAACGTCAGAAAAATCAATCTTGGTTTGATGAAGAATGCATGAAGTTTCATAAGGAACGAAAACAAGCAAAGCAGCGATGACTGAGCAGTAAAACAGAAACAAAGGCAAACCACTACAGCAACGCGAAACGTAACACCACGCGCCGGTTCAGAAACAAAAAGCAACAATATCTGACGCACAAAATTCGGGAGATACACAACCAAGAACAAACAGACGAATTTGAAATATATAACGCAGAACCGTGGATACCCGAACCTAGCGAGATTGAGGTCGAAATATCAATAAAGAAATTGAAAAGTTTCAAATCACTAGAAATTGATTAAAGCGAGAGGAGCAGCACTAGGCAAGGAATTACATAAATTGATAAGTGTTATATGGAGATAGAAGAATCTTCCAAAGGAATGTAAAACCTCAATAATAGTTCCGGTTTATAAAAAAGATGATGAATCTGACTTCAATAATACCGCGAAATATCTTTACTCTCAACATGTTACAAAGCGTTGAGTAGCATCCTGCTAACATGTCTAAGCGTATACATGGATGAAAATAGATCACCAATGTGGATTTAGAGTAAATAGATCTACGTTGGACAAGATTTTTGGCTTGAGACAAATCTTAGAGAAGAAGTGGGAATACAATGAGAGTTCACCAGTTGTTCGTAGATTTTAAGAAAGCACATGATTATCTCATGTGAAATTATAAAATATCATGTTACGATTTAGAATTTCGGGAAAACTTTTTCAGCTACTAACGGTATGTCTCAGCCTGCTCATAAGCAGAATACCAGTAGGGAATAATATGTCAAATAGTTTTTAGATTCGCAGAGGATTGAAACAGGTAACGCCTTGTCACCAATTCTCTTTAATTTTGCGTTAGAATATGGGATTCTAACGACAACAAGGGACTAACGTTGAATGTAGGTTTACCACCCGTCCGGGATTTTCCCGGACAGTTCAGAAATCAAGGAGTTGTCCGAAGTCCGAATTAGAAAGTTAAATCTTCGGGAATTCGTTTTCCTGCACAAACCTCAGTTCTTTATTCTCTGAGAATTCCTTGACCGTGATATTTTATCATATTTCCAAAATGTAATTCATTTAACCCATCACCACATACGTAGTCTATGAGACACCGTTCACTGATGATTGTAAAGTGACCTGATTTGGAATAATTTACAGTAAAATTTTAAGGGAGGTGTGGTTGCACTCCATTTTCCATGAAAACATCGTTAGATTATCTTATAGAAAAATCTTATCTTATAGATAATAGTTAATTGACAGATCCGAAACTTGACCCGAAATAACCCTGTCTGAGAATTTCGACGTCGTATTTGTCGTGCTCTGGGGGTAACATCTCCAGTCGTTTCTGAAAGCAACACTGTTCAAACGCAAGGAAATAATTTTAAAAATCTCTGCTTTGTCCTCAACATTACAGGGTCACCTTGTCAAGCCGAACCGATTCCTAAACCGACGTTACGTGACCTACGTTTTATTGTTTTCATAAAAAAAAGACAGATTAAATAAACAATTACCTTCCTAAATTTTTCGTTTTTAAATTTTATTCCAAAATTGGTAGCACTTTTCTATTAAAACGTACTGGGTTTTAAAATGTAAAATGTAATACAGAAGGATACTTCCATTTAAGCCTATCATCCAAATAGTCTATCTCACCTGTCAGTGAATAGAATTTAAAATATGTCAGGGAATCCGAAAGTGAAAAAGTGGTAGCTTTAGTTCAATGGCTTGAATTAACTGTTCGTATACGCGGATGATGTACATTTAATAGGGGATTATATAGATTCACTACAAGGAAACGCCAAGGTCTTAGTAGAAGCTTGTGAAGAGATAAGTTTACAAGGGAACGTGGACAAAACAAGCCGACCAGGTGGCCGTGTGGTTTGCGGCGGTAGGCCAACGGTTCGAAGGTCCCGGTTTCGAGTTCCGGCAGGGGCATGGGTATGGATTTTAATAGCTAAGAGGCAAATTGTGACGGGCCGAAGTCCAAAGCTACTAGACTGGCACATATAAAAATAAAGTTTACCAAAGTTTTTACCAAAGTGAACAAAACAAAATGCATGATAACAAGCCGAAACACAGAGGGTGTAGGAAATAGAGACTTCATTATTAAGAATGACGTAATAGAGGAAGTAAATCAATTTAAATACTTGGTATCATATGTACGAAACAAAAACGAGGTCACGGAAGAAATAAAAAGTCACTAACATGTTTCTATTGAGTCCAGAAACTCCTAGCCTTGCGATTAGTATCAAGTTGAAACTGAAAATCTACAGAACATGTGTTTTGCTGGTAATACTTTCTGGTTCCGAAAGTTGGAGTACAACCGTAACAGATAAACATAAATTGCATGTGTTTCAGAATAAGATTTTGAGAAAGATATACAAAACGAAACGGGACGAGATGGCCTGAGAATGGAGGAGACTACATAATGAAGAACTCTTCTAACTGTATGATTCATCCGACATTATAAGACTAATTAAATCATGACGACTCAGATGGGTAGACCGTGTAACTCGAATGGGAGAAAAACTAAGATTAGATTCCATCGTGGTTGGTAAACCTGAGGTTAAGAGGCTGTTTGGAAGACCGAGACGTCATTGGCATGACAGTGTTAGGAGGGATCCTCGAGAGGTAGATATTCAAGATGAAAGTTGGTTTGATGTTTCCCAGGATTGAATCCAATGGCGAATATTTGTGGCTGGGGTGACGAGCTTGCGAGTTCCGTAAGTCATAGAGTTAATTAGTTTGGCAGCCTTTATCTTTGTCAATGTCTACAAAATTGAGATGATGGAAAAGCTAACATTAAAAGAAATGTTTTGAAATAAGTTAACTCAGTACTTAAACAAAGAAGTTAAAAGTGAAGAAATAGTTTAAGACTTCATTATGTTGAAGTTGTAGGGAAGTATTGCTACCTGCAAAAAGTACTCCAATATGCTTTCTTGGATTCGATTTAGTGATTCTCACTGGATGTGCAAATGTGATATAGAAAATTGAGCCTCGTAGCCATAGAAACGGTAAACGTTTTAACATTCTAATATGGCTAAAGGATTAAAGGGATTTCCTAAAATCGTTATGTGAAGTTTGGTTGCAATTGGATCAGCATTTCCTGCGTGATAGTCGAATATGTACTTAAAAATTCAGTCCAGTTACCATCGAAACTGTAAGAGCAGTTCTACAATCGACCGCTAAACTTCTGGTCAGCCCTAAGTTGAGGCCAAGTCTGAGAGTATGTAAAATAGAGTTGGCCTCAACTTCGAGCTGATTAGAAGTTTAGCGGTCGATTGTAGGACTCACCCTATAAAACACACCACTTTCCCTAGTATCTACTACTTTTAAAAGCTGTGCTGTACATTAATGCAACTTATACTAAGACAGTCAGACAGAAATAGGTAGCCAAGGCTGAGGAAAACCAAGACTGTCATTGCAAAATACGCCTGAGTATGTTTATTTTTATCAGTTGGTAATGTCAGAAACAGAATAAATATTTACATTTTCAAGTAATTTATTGGTGCTCTTTCAAAGTTATTAGTTTTACAAAATAAATATTGAAAGTACAAACTATACAAAATAAATATTGAATAAAGATTCAAATTTAAATGAAACTTCCACATTTGACAGCCTTCAACGTGAGAATATAGGGCAAGCTATAACGTTTCGCAATTATTGTATCTAGAAACAATTAGATTATTGGAAAATCATGTGAGTTTCTGAGTGAAAAGTACCGGATAACTCAAATGTGGACCATAAATTGTCAACAGATTTGAAGAAATGTGAATGTATCCATATCAAATGCAAATTATACCAACTACTGCATCTCTGTCACATGTTATATGCTCCGTCATCTATCTTGATTCCACCTTTTTTGGTTTCAACTTATAATTTTCAAATGAAAATAGGTGCAAGTGGCTTATGAAACACATCTTAAATTTTGTCAGCTAATCACTGGTGCAATTAGTGTTACTGCACTTCTAATTGTTTGCAAGTTATTGCATGTTACATGTTACATTAAATACAGTTATTGGACAAAATAATAAAACCACTTGTGGAAGTCAGAACATTTTGTAATAATACGGCGTTGGTTCATATTTAGCTCCCAATACAGCTTGAATTCTGCACGGAATAGACCAATAGAGGTCGTTAACGGTGGTGAGTGGAATTTGAAGTCATTCTTCATGCAGCACAGCCTCTAGCACAGATAGAAACGAAGGAGGTGCAAATCGACACCGATTCCAAAACAGCCCACAGGCGCTCGATGACAAGGTGTAGAGATTGCGCGTGCCAAGGAAGATGTTGAGCCTCATCAGTAGGCTCGTAAAACCACTCTTGAACAGTGGAGTGGTTGGATAGGGGCATTATTATCCTAGAATATGGCATTCCCGTCTGGAAATAAAGTTTGCACCATTGGGTGGACCTGGTCACCCAAGAGTTCTCTATACACTGCTGCTGTGACCGAACCGTGTAATGTGACAAGGAGGGCTGCCGAATACCATGATATAGCGCCCACCATGCACGTCGCGTTTGAGTATTTTTGTCTGTTATTAGGTGCTTGAGAATAGCAACACGACCATGGATACCCATTTTAAGCAGTTCCCGCCTCACTGTTTTGGATAACCCTGGGGTGTTTAGGTGCAGATTAAGTTCTGTAGTTACTTTTCCGGGCGTTATTTTCTTCTGCGTCGTCACAATCCGCTCCATGAAACATCAGTTCCTAGCCTGCAGCTTCATCTTTCGACCACTATTATGCTTCGTCGACTCTGTTTTACCGTACATTGTATATGCGGTCATGATTTTAAGACCGTGCCTTGTGTTACACCGCAAAACGTCGTTGGTTGGCTCCGAGATGCTCTAGCTTACCGGTACCCATAATTAGACCTTTTTAAACTGCGTCAAGTCGGACATACTAGTCATTCACCACACCTGCACAGCGTCCACGACCACACTGCCTCACTCTACTACTAGTTCACAGTTCATTCTACCTGCAACAAAGAAGAGACGGTACTCAATATCGCAAGCCTGGTATGAACTGTATGGCGGTCCTGAATCACGAGGTGGAGGGAAGAAGCGATACAGGATAGCAAAAGAAAAGGCAAGGCAACAAAGAATACTACCCATATTAGGCATTAGGTAAGGGTGATCAAGGGTTAGTTATTACCGATGAAGACAATCAAAGAGAGATGGGCAGGATATTTCGAAATACTCCTAAATGAAGAAAATCGGAGGAAAGTTCCTAGTGCTGGAACTCCAAATCTTGGTCCTACAAGGGAAATGAAGACCAGATAAGCAACAACTCCTGCTTGAATACCTGTAGAAGCGTGTTAGAATTTCGGACCAGATTTTAGATAGATATTGTACGGGGAATATGATGTAAAAAAAGATATGAGCAAGAAGAAATGCCCACTGAATGGCGGAATAGTGTTATTGTGCCATTTTTTTTTAAGGAGACGGGAGATATGCAGGATTGTGTAAACCAGTGGTACACAAAAGTATATGGGAGCTACTTTCACAAAATTGAAACTTTCAAAAATCAACGTCCAAAAATATCCACTTTGTGTGCCGAAAGGTATGATATACTGACACGCACATTCGCATACACACATACAAATATATAGGCTTATATATAAATCAAACTCATATAGATACACAATTTTTTTATAATCATGAGATTTTGTGTTATTGATTATTATTATTAATATTATTAACCTTTTTCATAAAGGAAACAAACTCTTACACTAGTCAAAAGTGAAATATGTAGTCATAATGTTTTCCAAATAGTTATTTTGAATATTGTAAATTTCAAGTCTGTTTCGGAATTGTAAATGTTCATCTCACAAACTCTTCATTTCTATCTTTTCTATGCACTTCCTATTGAAAAACCTGATCTAACACAAAATGTTAACGAAACGAAGGACCAAGAACAACCAAGGGGTTAGCAACAAAAAGCACCTTCAGTGTGATGTTTGGTTTTCACTGTCTTCAACTAGCTTTCTAATGTCTGGGGATTAACTTGTGACACCGAGTCCAATACAGGAATCCAAATGTTCGTCAGTTATTTGATTTGTGTATTTGTTTTCAATATATTTCATGTTGGATTCACACACTTAACATAGACTTTAACTTCAGTTGCCACATTAGCTAATGTGGGCTATTTGTCCTTATCCTGTCACTATTTGTTTCATAGACATTTTCAATTGTAGATCATTCTTCATATTAATGATTTCTGCGTCTGCGTCTTCGTGAAATGCGTCTCCTAAGTTACTTGACAACTTATCAATATCAAATGTCATGTATGGATGTAAAACAAACTGAGCTGTTAACTCAATTTTTTTGAAGTCAGATAATCTCTATTGGAATGTTTCAATCAATTTGGAAATTATTTCCACGTGCCTGCTCACAATGTTCAATTATAAGTGATCTCCCTTTTCTACTTGTTCTTTCAAACAGATAAAATGTTTCAGTTCACCCCGACTTAACTGTCTCTCGTAAAGTTCAAGTTTTTTTAGAAAACGAGTTAATATCTTAAATTATGTGCAAAATATCTTTATGTCTACCCTGAAGTTGACAATTCAGCTCATTAATTTTCCGACAAAAATCGAAAGTCACGCATCCTTCAGGGTCTTACAGAACCAAATACTTATCATCACCATGTCCTCTTAAGAACAAAATTATAGCAAGTAAAAGTTCATTGAAGCGACGAAGAACTCGTCCTTTGCTGAGCCAACGTATTTTTGTATGAAGAAAAGGGTTCTCCATGTTGAAGTCTCTTCTGACTTCTTTGAATAGTAGACAACAATATCTGTGAAAAATACATCATTGTTTTACACTCCACAATAAAAACAACAACCGATGACTTCTCACCGCCATCGCTACCTGCGACGTTCAACTCTTAATAACCACAATCAGTGTTACCAGGCGCCTAAACTTATCGTCCCGGTGATAGCTAGACAATATTATTTAAATTTCTTCCAGCCAACAGTACGTGTTCAAGGAGTGATTGCATCTCACTTTCAAATAACAGAAAAGGTACAGCATGTTTGTTCTTTCCCCATTAAGTGCTTCGCGATCCACCACATACACCTCCGAGATCGACTGGTTGCCGACCCAGGGTGTAAACTAATGTCACATACGATGAAGATCTGGGGGGAAATTATAGAAGAAAGATTAGGAAAAAAACATCCATAGGAAAAGAACAATTTGGATTTATGTCAGGAAAAAGTACAACGGACATAACAGTTATATTAAGACAAACTATGGAAAAGCAAAACAGATTGCATATGGTCTTTATCGATTTGAAAAAGGGTTACCACAGAGTACCGCAACAGGAAGTATGGGGATGTTTGAGGGAGAAAGAAGCGCCAGAGAAATATGTACGAATGATCCACGATAGGTATACAGGAGCTAGAACGCAGGTAAGAAATGATGTGGAATTAACACGCCAAATCCCTGTTATGGTTGAATTACACCAGAATTCACCCTTAAGACCGTACCTCTTCAACATAATCGTAAACGTTATAACTCAGGATGAGAGAGATGAAGCACCATGGTGAGAGACGTTAGCCGATGACATTGTACTATGCAATACTAATAGGGCAGAATTTGAAAGGAAAGTAGAGAGTTGGAGGAAATCTCTGGAAGATGGAGGCCTAAAGATTAGTAGAAAGAAAACAGAGCTTCTTGAGCTTAACGGAGAAGAAATTGGATATGTGTTGTTGCAAGAAGAACGATTGAATAAAGTGAGAATTTTTAATACGTATACAAGCTCACCTGTTACTAGAAATGGTGGTTTGGACTTGGAAACAACACATACAATACAACGGGGATTGCAAAATTGGAAGAAAGTTTGTGGCGTTCCCTGTGACGGCAGAATCGTGGTGAAGAATAAAGGGATGGTTTACAAAACAGTGGTTAGATCAGCAGAAACATGTGCGGAGTATTGCAGAAACATGGCCAATAAAAAACAACACAGGAAAAGAGATTGGAAGTTATCGAAATAAGAAAGTTATACTGGATGTGTGGGATAACAAGAAGAGACAGAGTGAGAAATGTGAGAGCAAGAGGAACAAGCAAGGTTGGAAAGATATCTAAGAAGATATAAGAAAGAAGAGTTAGGTGGTATGGGGATGTGATGGGAACAACAAATGAGTATGTAGTGAGAAGAGAGATGACAATGGAAGTGGAGGCGAAGAGAGGTAGAGGGAGGCCAAGGAGAAAATGGATGAATAGGGTTAAGAATGATCTCGAGGAGAAAGGTCTGTCAGAGGAAGAAGTTGAAGACAGGGCTTTGTGAAGCAGACTCATCAGAAACGTCGACCCCAAGTCGGTTGTTAAAATGTATAATATACATTATTTATTTATTTCTGACGGAAATTTTAACATTAAATAATATAGAAAAATTTTAATGTATACGTATTATTTAATCGAGAATGTGATTTCCAATATCTCTTCTATCATACCATATGGTGGATTCGCAAACTTGTCGGAGTTGTTATATGGCAATTACAATCGGAGAATGTATTCTTTTGGATGTCAGTTTGTGACGCATTATATTGTTCGTTAATGAACTTACAAAAAAAATGTGATTTGATAAAAAATTTCAAATATATATATATATTTCTTTTTCATCATTTGACTCTAAGGCAACACATGAAAACAATTTACTTCTCACCAAATATATTGCAGTATACAGTACTTTCCATACTATCTTGAGAGTCACACACTTGCCGTATTCCGAGAACGTCACAAACTGACCACACTACGTAAATGTTTTATACTTCAGCCATTGTGATTAGCAAGCAGATTCAAAAATACTTTTTGTTCACCATTTTACTGTAACGCACCATATGAAAGTAATATTTGAAGTATATAGAATTATTTTTATATAAGGATGGCCACAAACTTACATGGTCATTCAGTCGAATTTTATATTGCTTGCCAGGCTGTAAGCAAGATTATAAAGAAACAAGTCATTACTTTATTTCAGTTTAGCATTGAATTTTGTTTTAAAGTATTTAGGCAACTTTGGCTCAGGCTGATGATAGGATGAATTTGATGGAATGAAGAAAAAAGGAGGAAACGGAAGGACCCCGAGAAAATCCACGCATGCGGTGTTTGTCCACCACAAATCCCAGATGGCATGAGCAAGGATCGAACCGACAACAGTTGGCACCATGGTGAGCGCTCTACCAGTTGAGCCACAGCGCCCAATGTCAATTTAAACAAGAAAGATGTATGAAACATAATTCTTTCTCAATTTTGAATTCCAATAATTTTAACTGAATAATTCACTATTAAAATGAAATGAAAATGTTGCCAATTTAGCGCTTCTAAATCATCCAAAACCGTGATTACACATTTTGTACTAAGAACTTTTTTAATTTCTTTATGGAAACCTTCCAAGAACCAATGTACCAATTAGAAAAAATCCAAAATATATGTTCAACTTTTTACTACCGACTTTCACATGTTTGTGGAATTGCTCTACACGATATCATGTACCACACTGTGAAACTATAGACTTTAACAATGATTTGTTACGACTATAATAGAACACAGTAAATACAGTAGTACTTAAGTCTAAGTGACTTAAACAGTATTTTCTTCTCTAGGTACCTACTTTTCTTCATATTAGCATTTTATTTTCTAATAAATACATTATGTAATGCAGTTATAATTTCTTAATATATTTCCCTCGTCAATCTTCTGTGTTTGAAATAATATTTACTTTCTATTCCAGGATGCCATCATGAGGATCCTATTCTTCATAATCCTACTCGGCATTGAAATCTCTCGCATACATGCAAATATTGTGTTACCTTCACAGACCAATAGTAGATCTTTGTTTAGTTGTGCATCTGATGTGATTCAAAAGCACTTTACTAAAGTTAAAACTCTGGTGATATTTGAGGATAATTCGACTAATTTCATAGAAGCAAGTGAGAACAATTACATGAGATCAATTATTCGGATAAATGATGACATACAAAATGGAACGAAACCTCACTCTCTATCTGAAACAGAGTGGCAAGAGGACAATATTGGTTACGTGTTTATTTTAGAAGATCCAAGAACCTATCAGGAAGCTCTGAAGAAGACTAAGTCCATTGTATTCAGTCCTCGAAGTAAAACATTTGTGATTCTTACTTGGAAAAATTGTTTAAGTGAAACTACCAAGAATGATCTATTTTATACGGCTGTAACCAATGACATATTTAATATTATAGTAGTTGTCTCTGAAATGAAGAAGAGTCTAACAGGTGACGATGAGACGTTGACAATTTACACCTATTTCCCATATTCAAATGAAGGTTGTAGATCAGCGGATAAAGTAGTGTTTGTAGATGAGTGGAAGGATGGATGTTTTATGATCAAAGCTGATTTGTTCGTTAACAAGGTAAAGAATTTATTTGGTTGTAAGTTTGGAGTAACTGCTTACCCCATACCTCCATTTATGATGATTGAGAAAGGCAAGGATAGCGACAACGATACTTTACAAGGAGTTACCATTAATGTGTTCAAGGTATTTGAACAAAAGACAAACTTAAGTTTGGATTTAACGATCAGAACTCGGATTGAAGACCACGGGAAGGGGTTTCCAAATGGTACATACATTGGTGATATGAAACATCTTCGATCTGGAGAACTAGAAGCAAGTTTTACAGACTTCTCTGCCAAACTGTATTATTTCCAAGATTTTCATGCGATATTGTCAGGAAACATTCGTCGCTTTGTTTGGATCGTGCCTCTCCAGCTCCTGTATCCTAAGTGGATGACAATATTCTTTCCTTTCGAATCGGTTCCTTGGATATGCGTATTTGTAGCATATTGTCTCGTTGTTGCTTGTGTTAAGACCATAAAAGCAATAACTGGCAATCGTAATGCTTTCATTTTCCGCTCTCCCTGGATATATAACCTATCCGTTCTGCTAGGTGAAGCAGTGAAAGAACCACCAAAAATCCCTCTTGTAAGAATTATATTTTTAATCTGGGTTTTTGGTTCTTTTATTCTTAGCTATTGTTATCAGGCATCATTGTTTGGATTTATGTCAAAACCACGGAAATATCCTCCCATTACCACAATGAAGGATCTGGTCAATTCTGGTCTGTCCTTTGGAGGCTTTAATAGTCTACGTAATGTGTTTAAGAATTCTTCATCCCCTGTTATGAAGTCTATTTACGACAATTACAAAGAAGGATTTCCAGGTTGGGAGGAAGTACTTACAAGATTATCAGAGAAAAGAGATTTTTCTTACCTTCTACCAAAAATAGTTATAGAATTCAAAGCCTTTGAACATTCATTTCTCGATTCTCGGGGAAGACCTTTATATAATGCTGTTTCACAATCTGTTGTTAATTATCCTACAACCTATCTTTTGCGACCCAATTCCCCTTTCTACAAAAGCCTTCAAACTATTATACAATTGTGTGTGCAATCTGGTTTAGTGCAACACTGGAATAAAGAGGCTTTGTTCAAACTTCTCCTGAAAAACCGGAAATATGTTCAGAAAGACGGAAGCAAACCGAAAATAATTACTAAAGAAGATTTGCTGGGTGCATTTGCTTTATTGCTTGTTGGTATATCTTTTAGCAGCATATATTTTCTTGTTGAGATTACATTTAACTGTGTAAAAACATTTAAAACTCGACTTCGAATGAAGTTAATAAAACATTAATTATAAAGGTGATGTCAATGACTGTGTCTCAGCAATACTGAAAAAAAATATTAGAATCAAACCTCGTTGTAAGTATTATCTTAAGAAATTCGAGGAAAAAAAAATGTTTGGAAACACCTTGTGAATATCGGTAGAAGTCCAAGTTCTTTACAATTTCTGAAGACTGAGGAGAAATGTACATAAAGTTAAGCTTATTATCTGAGTAACCACACATGACTCTTGAATCAATTGAATACTTGCGGAAGAAGCCATATTTTATGTCAAATCCATTGCAACATATTGTATACGCGATAATCGTTCTCTCTATTATTTTACTTTGAAAGCAAAGAACAGAAATATATCATTGTATTAACGCTATGTTGAGAGAGGCAATACCAGTTGCGTGTGCAGCATGAAAATATGACTGAGCAAAATATGGGTTACAGCTTCTTTTCCGTCAAGTTATCGTTATTGTATGCTGTAAAATGTATATGTTGAATTTATGTATACGTATATGTTGAATGTATATAAATATATCTATGTATATAATTTACACCACGTAGTACTACATACAAAATCATTTTATTATAGAAACACATTCATCCACGAACATTCAATGAGGAACGAGAAATAGATTGTTGTTTTAAGACATTCCTTGTTTCTGTTTATAATCAAACAGGTGAATTCTATATCAGGGGAAGATTAAATTATTCTAATTATCTTACCAAATATATGCCATGTTTAATGACTCGCATCGTCACTCTTAATTCTAGTCTTTTCACTTCATTAGCTTGTCTGTTAACTTATCAAGAGGCAAGGCTAATATGCAGAGCTCGACCCAAGTCATTAAACAAAACGAACTGCGTGTCATATATGGTAATTGAAATAGAGCAACTAACGATACCATTTAATTTTCCCACAAGATTTCTACAACAAACTTAAAACTGACACCGAACAAAACTATATTTATACAGTATCCTGTCGTAAACATATCTTTGGAAAGCGGTAGAACATGCCTCTGGGACATAAAATTTGTCCTGGAAGTGGAAACGCTAAATTGGAAAACCTAGCTTCTATAATTAATTATATGGAATTAATCATCAATACCGTGAATGCAAGTAACAAAAATGTGGCATTAATAATTCCAGCGTCGATAGGCATTAATACGATTTGTCTTTTGGTTTCATACTGTCCAAATTTCCTTCTGAGTCCATTAGTACAAAATGCTCAAGAAACCTGCAATTAATTTCATTAAATTAGATTTAGTTCGATTACCTTATGCTGTAAAAATGTACATTGTGGCTTAAATATAGATACTCCCCGAATTGTTCAATCGAATATATTAGATTCGAAATTTAGGATATGTTAGGAAATGTTCTGTGATTACCTAATTGTAAATTAGGTATCTTAAGCCATCTTTAATTTTGATTATTGTTAGATTATATCAGGTCATTACATTGTCCGGGCAAGTACCCCATATTGTTAACTTGGCTAGGGGTAAATGTTGGGACCGAATTTAATATGTTGTCTTATTCATTTGCACTTTATACGTAAATGCACAGAAATCATCTATCACGCACTATGTGTTGAAAATACATTAATTATTATTGCATTAATTAAATTTTGAACATTATTTTCAAAATCAGAATAGCTCTTGATTAATGTTCCAATTACCGTTTAAATTCATTAAAGCTAATTAGAAGGTCATACAAGTACGACTTATCCTTCTAAAATATTGGGTGAAGATTTGCATCATTATCTGACCTAATCTAACCTAACATTAGGTCAAATTGTAGACAATTAAAAGTAACAAATTTACATTGAGTAAGCTTATAACTATGTAATTATTAACGAACATAACTTACTCTATAACCTATAACGGAAGCATCAGGATTAAATTCTAAAATGAATCAAATCATATGCTCAAAGAAATAAACATTAAACCTATTTGAAATGGAATAAAATCTTTGGTTCCGTCTTTGGAATTTGAAATATTTGGTTTCATTTCTTGCAATAATTCGATTCTGTAAAAATTTAAAGATTAAATAATGAATCCAAAAGTGCAAAGGATACTATTAATTTTCAAGTTTATGATAACATTAGAGGCCTGTCGGAAACGGAAAATCAAAAATCGAAATTAATCGATATTTTAATAAGCACCCAGAGCTACAGGCAGTGATTTCACCAGAGTCCTCCTCCCAAAAATTTCACTACAACACACCTCAACTTTAAAATTTGTGGGATCAATAATCGATAGAAACCGTGCAAAAACTGCACTTACAACCTCCCAATTTTGACTTTACACTCACGAAACTGAAAATAATATGGAATCCCCGCAGGAACTTCTAATCGCCAAGTGAGAAATTTCCATACAAGCTCATGGTATGAATTGCCGGTTCCGCGCGGGATATCTGTGACTCATACATCTGAGCGAGTCAAAATGTCACTAGTGCTGAAGTCTATGATGTTAAGGTGTGTTTGCAGAAGAGATTGCTACCGTTGATTGGAACAAAATACGGGGAAGACAAATTCATAGTCTCGACAAAGCAAGTTCCCAGTATGCCAGAAATGGAGTTTACTTCCTGCATAATCAGCACTTACCGGTTGTTTCCCGATGCACCTAACCAATGTTCACGAATGTCGTCAAATCGATGTTGTTTCTAGCCTGTGTTCGCCCGACATGTCTACAGGAACGGGTGGGAGAGTACCAGCATAAGGCATCTGGTTCTGTGGAACAAACTCTATTTATGAACTAAGAGATTGTCAAGCAAACTTTCGTCAGCACCAAGAATAGGACACGCACTAAAGTATTATAAAAAAATGTATTCGATGGAATCGCTTCGTTTCTAGACCATAAAAGTGCAATACACAGTTCCCAGTTCGGTTTTAGGAAAAATGAAAACATAAACCAAGCCATAGACTCATTTCTTCAGGAGATGTACGAGGGTCATTTAACTCGAACTGGCAACACTGCTACGATTGGAGTGTCGCGTGTCCAGGAGACAAATTACGAACGTAATGTGTGCCGTGGATGTGTACGAGTCAGTTCAACGCTGCTGTGGTCCCATATTACGGTGTGCGTGGCGAGTAGACAGTGTTAAAGTGATTGTTGTGTGAAATACCGCCCTAACGCAATGTTCACGCGTGCAGAACAGCGTGTGTTTATCAAATTCCAGGTGGCACGAGGGCGAAATGCTAGGACGATTCACAGAGGATTAGTAGAGGCCTGTGGTGAAGCTGCTGTATCGTATCGGACAGTGGCGTGATGGGTTGCAGCGTTTCAGCCGGGACGACAGTCAACAGACAAAATGCACGGTGGAGGGCATATGCGAAGGGCTACGGACGAAATTCATTTTGCAAGACTACGGACACTGCTTGACGGTGATCGGCATTGGACTTGTAGTGAATTGGCTAAGGAGCTGAACATTTCGTCCGGATCAGTGTTCCGCATGCTAACACAAGATCTTGGCATGCGGAAAATTGCAACCAGATGAATACCCCATGCTCTGACCGAGGTTCAAAAGTGGCATAGGTGGGAATGTGCGCGCCTACACCTCCAACGTTACCATGAGGAAGGTGATGGATGACTTCTTGCACCGCATTATTGCAAGTGACGAAACGTGGGGAAGATCCTACGAGCCTGAATTGAAACGTCAGTCTAGTGAATGGCACCACCCAGAATCTCCACGACCGAAAAAGTTTAGGCAAGAGCCAGCAAACGTGAAGGTGATGATGATAATGTCATACGACCACGAAGGCATTATCCTGTCACATCAAGTTCCACCGGGCGTTACCGTCAATGCTGCATACTATGCTTCATACCTCAGTCACCATTTGCGACTAGCATTGCGGCGCAAACGTCCACACCTCCTGGACTCTGGACCAATTCTTCTACACGACAATGCCCGATTCCATACAGCCCATCCAGTACAGACTCTGTTACGACGATTGGGTTGGGAGGTACTGGAGCACCCGCCATATTCCCCGGATATGAGCACCTGCGATTTTGATCTTTTCCCAAAAATGAAAGAACCTCTCAGGGGCAAACGTTTCAGAGACATTCCCAGCATTGTTCGTGCCTTAGGGCGCACTGTCAACACCCTCTCACAAAGTGGGGCTTTGATAGGTATTCAATGGTTACCAGACATCTGGCGAAGGATTCAACAGGCAGGCGGAGACTACATCGAAGGACTGTAAGCTTCTTGAGGTGAGTGATTCACTACATTCCATTTCACAACTATGTTGCCACTTCGAGTTAAATGACCCTCGTATATCACCAAAGAAAACAAGATGCTAATATATAGGTTATTTCTCGATCTCAAGAAGGCTTTTGATTTGATTGATCACAAAATTCTGCTAGAGAAATTACACTTGTATGGTATCAGAGGAATAGCTCGTTCCTGGTTTAAGTCGTATCTTCAAAATAAGAAACGATTTGTTGAAACTGATCAAGTAAAATTTGAGAAGGCAGTAATTGACAAAGGAGTTCCTCAAGGCTCCATTATAGGTCCTATACTTTTCCTGCTATACATAAATCATCTTCCTACAAAAACTATTGTTTCGGATGACACCAACATGATTTAAAAATCTGATTCCAACTGGTTGCAAGATGTGTGCAATGAATTCGCTTCGAAGTTATTAACATGGGCGGAGCAAAATAAATCACTCTGAAACAACGTTAATTCCTAAGCTAGGCACAAGGGCACTGCATTTGCAAAATAAAATAAACGACGATGAAATAAAAATGGTTGATAACACAAATTTCTTGGGGATATGGCTTGATTCTGAATTGACATAAAAAAACATGTTTGTGAACTACTTATAAACTAAGCATAATCATGTTTATGTTCCAAAGAATTTGCAAAATCGTTACTACGCAGACATTACGAACTCTACTATACGTTAGTGTATTTTCATATTAAACATGGAATTGTATTCTCGGGATCCTCGTATAAAACGCATTAAGTATTTTTAGCTTAGAAGAAAATATGAAGAATACTGATGTCTGTATTCCAAACAACATTGTGTAAACTAATATTTGAAAAGATGAATTTATTACCGTTACCTTGTATCTATATATTACAATCTGTTATTTACATACATGAAAGCAAAGGGTCGTTACCAAAATCTCTTAAATTCATTCTATGAAATCAGGTCAGCTAGTAATCTCATAGGGAAGAGTGGTACACAGAGATACACTTTTTTTCTGCAACGTTTATTTGGCTCTGTGTGAAAATTATGACGAAAACAAAATATCCCAGATTTAAATACATATCACAGCTGCAAATTCAGGTATTTTTGTAGTAAAAATCTTAAATGATATATTTTCTAATGAACCCATAATGACCTGTCTGTCACTGTCTCACTGTGTACCACACGTGGTACACAGACACCCCGATTCAATGAGATACTATTTCACGATTCAATGAACCAAAACTAATTTGAATTAACTATAACAAGAAAGAAACTAATATAATAAAATATAATAGGAACTAAAAGAACCATCTGTAACAGCTTAATTTGTGCTGAATGAATAAGGTTAAATTGGGTCCGATCACATTTATCACAAGTCCAGGCTGTTATCTAAAGCAAATCCCGAGCCCTCTCCCTTAGTACGAAATTAAAATCTCTCCCCAAAATTCGAGATTGTAAAGTTTTCAAATAGGAATTTTAGCTACGCTAAGCAAATGAGAACTGAATCTAGAAAGATACTAGAGCATAAGATCGGAAATACTCAAGCATAAAATAGGAAGAAAATATAATGACAAAACAAAGAAATGAAGTAATGTGAAACAAAGACTATAACAACGAAAATAGTCTTTATTGAAATTCTTTTGCGTGGTGCGAATCTAGCCTGCGAGCCGCACTTTGCCCATCAGTGCTCTAAAAATTATAGATTATGTATATTCTTTCCACATGGTACACACTGCGACACTGTCTCACTGTGTAATATGGATAAAGTTCTATAGAAATGGCTTTCAATATTTTGAATTCGATAAAAAGGTAAAGGATCTAGCTTGCGAGAATAGTAACTTTCACACCCGAAAAACTAAAAAATTACCTGCAACTTCAGACAGAGACCCAATTCATCAAGAGAATGACGTCAAATGGACTTGCCTCCTGGCCTGATATTTAGTGTTAGAAACTGAAAGCAGTAGAGAAAATCGTAATATCTTACTGTGTACCACTCTCCCCTATTAGTAGTGTAAGACTAACAAGTATTCAAAAGTCTATAAATTATACAGGACTTACAATGTATATAACAAATTGGTAGAAAATCTTAAAAGTTTATCATTGAAAAAAACAAAACAATTGAGGTAGAAAAGTTGTTGTGAAGTCATATTTTCTATGGTGTCAGTGAGTACAAAAACACGACTCTATGCTAATATACTCGCAAATATATTCGCAACATTACTATATGCTGTCTCTAGTAATTTTCATAATCTTGCGTCATGTTTTGGTATGCTAAAATTTCTGGCTTCTAGATATATTATGTATTCTATATAATATATTATTGTATGTCTTTTCTGATATAATGTAACTGTCTAAGTTTAAATATTTTGTATTTTATATAGTCTCTAGTTTGTATCTCAAGTTTATATACTGCTTAATCATATGTTTTATATTGTCCTCGGTATACAGGGTGTCCGGTGAAGAAGTGCAAATACTTTGGAAGGTGATAAGGGATGTCATTCTAAGCAAAAAAAGTATAGGTGAACATATGGCCTATTCCCCCCTGGTTTCCGAGATAGGGGGAGGGTATTTTTTCTGCCCATAGAACCTGCTGCGTTCCGGTTAAGTGCGTATAGCACACCCTGTAGGTTGTGTAAAGACACAAATCATATCCCATTCGAAAGTTAAGCTTTCCGACGGTGCACAGATTATTGCAAGTAAGACCAAAGAACGGAAATAACAGGTGGGAAATAAAAATGTCCCTAGAAAATTCCCTTTTTTGGACAATTATCGCCTGTTATGGGGTGGAAACACTGTCACTAGGGCAACCTAAGTAACTGAGTGGATACCACACTCCAGTGTGCGAATTAAACTCTTTAGCCAGGGGAGGGGATAAAACATAACACAAAAATTTCAATATATATAATTTACAGCCATATTCAATCTACTACTCGATGAGGCTTCTCCAGAAGGGGTAATTGGTCTACTGCATGCTTGCATGTTGGCCAGACGTGTTACGAGAGAGCCGAAGCTCTCAACTGTGATCGCCACTGACTTTAATTTGCAGCACCTCCGCATTGCATAACGATCCTGGGTGGGAACCGTTCCAGACCCTCTCGCTTTGAAAAAAATCTCTTGGTAGAGCCAGGAATCGAACCCGGGAACCCACAATCAGCAGTCAGCGACGGTAACCACTAGATCATCGGATAGACAAGAGGTCAATTTTTCAATAGGAGGTTACTAAATCAAACCAATCATACTAAATCTTCCACATTAAGCTACTTGATAAGCATCACAAAAGACCTAGGCTTCTTAACTGCTAGTAAAAGTCCATATGCCCTTGTCACTTGCAATGAAAATAGTTTCAACTTCTGCCAAATAGAAATGTCCCGATCTATCTAATCTTCTAGGGGAAGAAATTTATCCCTGGCAGGGATGAAAAGTAAATTTGTCACGGTGGGAAACTTATTTGCCAGGGGTGGAAATCCCGGGCATTCCCACCGTTAATTCTTACACTGCCACACTCTATGCCGAGGTTCGTGGGCAGAGAAGGTATCTACAACCCCTTGGTTTTCGAGATAGGGGGTACCTTTTCTGCCCATGAAACCTGCTGCGTTCCGGTTAAGTACGTATAGCACACGCTGTAGATGGTGAAAGCATTAGAATATAGAAAAAAACTACACTGCCATCTTCACTATGTGGAGTTCACGAATTTAATTTGTGTTCAAAGATAGAATTAATTCGTACTTCTCATCGAACTTGCTCGGGATATATGTATGTCTGATGACTAGTTTCTCAGTTCAGTTCTCGGGATAATAAGTGGAACGCAGCGTATTGAGAATAACTTAACCGTGAGGAACACTCATAAAGCTTGACATTATACTGGACCGTTTAAGAAATTTGTTCATCTGCACGATGAAGAATTTTTATTGACAGTTCGTCTTATTCCACCACTTGTTGTTGTCCTGCACCACAAGATAATAATAATAGGGTATGAACTTGGCTTTCTTAATTCACACGGGACAAAGGATCGGTTCTTTGTCTTCAGTCTGATATAATTTTTCAACTTAATAATCTTTGAAGTTTCAAATTCTTCACTAATTCCACCACTGGATGCGGATGAAACGTGTCTGGAGGAAAATGATCTTTCAAAGCTTGATGTCACTTTCAATACTTACAAAGTCGCTAACTGGAATAACCCTAGCATCTTTATTGTTACTGTATTCCCAGCTTCGTTTGGTAACAGTTCACATGCGTGAGTTTTACAATTATTTCCTGGCAATAACTCGAATCCCATTAAGTTGGTTTTCCCAAAAAGGTGAAACTTATCATACGCTTATTATTCAAGACCTCCCCTAACCGGCGCTTGATGTATAAACGTTTCCAGACTAAGCTACGAGCCCTCGCTACAGATTAATATGCCGCAATCATGCGATTGGACCACGCCAGTGAAGCCATAACCAACCTCACCACTTTGCAATGGAGCTCAGTAATTTCACCGTCAAAATAAAGACTTGATACAATAGAGGTTACATAACATTTCCCCTCTGATTTGAAACAACCAGCTTCACCACCACTATACATTTCCTCCAACAACTTTTTTAGAATAACTACGAGCCCTCCAGTTTCTTATTAGAACGTTATCCTTGTCTTCAAATAATCTTTGGACCAATATTTCTCTCGTAGAGACACTTACTTTAAAAAATAAAAATAAAAATTTCACACTCTTGGATATCCAAAATCATTTTCCAAGGAGTTGGCACAATATGACTTAAGGTGCATGTACGTAGTCACCACTTAGTGGACTACTTGGCGAATAGAGTAAGTACTGTACATGCAGTCATTCAAAAATTCTTCATTGCAAAACCTGTGTTGAATACAATATAAGTACACAATGGCATATCTGCTAATATTGATTTCTTCTCTGCGGAAATAATTTCGTTTTTTAAAAACTCTTGCGTTACAAAAGATGCATTAAAAAATTCTTCAATTTATTTTTAACACAATTTACAACAGTTATTCTTTAGAATGTAACGGACGGACGTTACAATTTGAGTTTGAAGGGAGTTACAAATTTGCAAGTTGAGGGTGAATTATCTTCGTGCGCGCTTTAGTAAATGTTATATTACCACCAGAGTGCTAAAGAAAGATGTGAATACGTAAAGTATACAATGAAATATTTTTGTAAGAAAACTTATTTTATATATACCCAGTATTCAGTTGGTAACATGGTTGCTCCGCATTTCCACTCTGTCCTTTTTCATTCCATTATGCTACCAAACCTTTTGGGAAACGTTGCTACCTTTCGATATGCGTGAAGCGTATACAATCTACTCCACAAAGAGTAAACTCTAGAATGAATAGTTGCGAAATTTTGTCTTTCTACAAATATGTTTTATATTTTGCCCTCTACGATAAGTATGTATATTTGTCCTATAAGTAAATAAGTTAGTTGTCTTTTTTAGTAAATATTATAAATTAATCTATGACAAAATCCCCCTCGATAAAATCCCTCCTAGAGCACGTATAGGACAAAATCCCCCGTGCAAATAATAATAATAATAATCCTGGACGGACAAAATCTCACCTGGACATAAATTCCTTGGGCAAGTAGCCTTATCATGAAATGAGATCTTCATGGAAAGAATAAAATATATAAAACTGAATAGACATTATTAATGAAGTGCACATACATAGCATAACAATATTATATTTTTCATCTATACAAAGTCAGAGATTGGAGAGAGTAACATTCCTATCAGTAAGTTTATTTTTACTATCCCACTGAACAAGACTGATTGAAATAGCTGGATGGTGTGCGAGTTTGCAAAATGACTTGTTCAAAATTTAATCGTGTGCACCTTAAATGATTTATTTACATATTAAATTGCCGAAATGGATATTTTATACCGAATGGCAAAGACGCAGTAGGTAGCTTTTCTGTTTCAAACCTGGTATCATTGCAGTCATTGGTGCCAAATTAACGCTTTTGTCGCTAGAACTAGAATTTTCAATAATCTTGTAACGCCATTTTTTTTCTTTCAGTGCCTAGCGCTAAATTTAACGCCTTTCTATAATAGCTTGCGGTGACCACATTTGCTTCAGTAAATTTCTGCAAATCTCTTATTTCCCTTGGAGAATCCCTTGCGCAGCCATTGCTCAGTTTTGAAACATCAATTTTGAGATAAAGCAGGTTCGAAGTCTTTAAGGATATCATGCCGCATAAGTTCTACTGCTAATGGTATGGAAATGAAAAGCTGTACAGTTCATTTTCCCACCATTTGGGCAGCCTATAGCGCCGAAACAAAGCATTTTTAAGCTCTCAAGGTCCATCCGAATCCACCATTTAGTACCCTTGATTATACCGTTGTACCGTTTGATGCGCCGTTGTTGCTATCCGAATTGAGCGGCGTAGGGCGTAATGAAGGGTGTGTATCGACGGCACATCTTGTGTACGCTTGGATGTAACGTATCCACCGTTTGTGCGGCTAGAAGCCATATTTGAAGAATGAGAAAGTAATGTGTTGATTTGAAGATATTAAATATATGTGTGTTTGTGTGTGTGTTTTAGTTTTTTTTTAACGTTAATCAACTTTTCTTAATAGTTCGATAAATTTCCGCTAATAAATGCAATCGTTTGTGAAAACCAGTTATTATGACTTACGGTGATTTGTGGCCCACGCTATACATAACTGATTTCAGATCAGTTTCATTAGAAATAATGAACAAATTTTACTTTTGGGGCCCTAAATGTGTAAAATTTACAGGATAAATGTAATGTTTGCAAAGCGCGTGGAAGAGTGGAAAGTACGTTGGAGTGTTAAAGACAATGTGCATAGCGTGTAATAAAAATATCTCACATTACATTTCTCTAACCTGTCTTTGCTCTTTCGACACTGTAGTCCGAGATTTTGAAGCATAAATACGCGCCATACAAAGCATTCGTAGAGTTCCGCATCAGTGGATAAACTAGAGTGGGTATTTAACGAAATAATAATGAGACATAATTTTTCATAATACTTTATAAGTTTCTGGTTGTCATTAGGTTCTATAGAAGTGTCAGTTTAAATTATTTGGAAGGGAATGACGTAGAGACCGTACATATGTCTTAATAGCTGGCGGAACCTGGGATCCCAAAAGTAAAGTTTATCCTAAATAATAGGGATACATTTATCCCTTACGCAAGCAACTTAACCTTTGTTAATTACCCATGTGTAACTTTCTACACATGAATTAAAAGAGTGTAATGTTATGTAGCTGCTCTATTGTAAACACTTCAGGGCCCTTCTACTCTTTTAACTTTTTCGTATTTGATGCAAACTAGCCTAACCTTGCTTTAACGTAGCGTGTTGAGTCTCAAGCGAGAATATGGAAGACATGAGATTGCATGGAAAAGTTAAGAATATTAGGGTCGTGCAGTGATGATAATCGAGTACACCCCCAAACAAATTACTTTTGTTATGTGAAGGTTGCATCACGTTCTTGGCGTTGTCGTACCTAATGAGAAACGGTATTATTGGATTTTGTACACGGTAGAAAAACCACGTCGATAAATTTACGAATTAGTGTAAACCTCATGGCAACAATAGCATGTAGACACATAAGAAAAGGAAAGTACTTGGTTTAAGAGTAAATGGATCCACTCGTGTAGAGCTTATCAGCTTCTCTTCAGGTTATATTAAATTTGATAACGTTGAAAATAACAAAAAATCTAACCGAGTACTCTCGGAATATTAATTCCACTCATGCTTCATTTTCACGGGAACAAATCTACTTTAGGGTAAGCACGCTTCAATCAAACTTTTCCTAACCTAGTGTAATCAAGATTAATGAAAACTAGATTAAATTAACCTGTTACCCTAATGGGAGAAATTTAAACAACAAGAAAAGAAACTAAGTCAAAAAGTTCCGGAGTTACGATAAATGGTCCACCATCGTATCAATAAAGTTTACATGTACAAGGTCGCAGATGGGACTACAAAAAACTTTATTTACTGTTTCGAAAGTAAATTTACCTAACCTGAGTACAAGATTGTATTGGAGCAGTCGGCTACCATAGTTCTTACAGAAAAAAAAAGTGCAGAGACAAGCTTAGTACAATCTGCAATAGTAGTCTCACGAGATATTTTAGCGCTATGCTTAGGGGTTATCTACACAGCAGCAAGGAAACACCTAGAGATGTGACCATGACTTGCTACCTGATAATTTAAATTTTTAGAGTCTCCAGATATCTGAGTGATAGGTGAGAGAGTCGACCACAGGTGACCTAGTTTCAAAGTATAATCCCCGTATTTACCTGGTACGACAACAAAACACGGAAAAACTTCAGGCAGGCCATAGATATTGAATCCGGACCTACCGAATGCAGATATCTGTTTGAATTGCTGTCCTAGAATATCTACTTTCGCGTCACTTGTGTTTCTATGTGCAGGTTTGCATAACGAATTTTCTTTTCTTTTTTTTAATTATTTTACTACATTAAGATTTTCAAACCGCAACAACAGAAGTGCCTTGATTTGATATGTTACATAGGGTTCTACCCTTTCTCATACCCCGATAGAGGGGTCACCCCCTCCAAAATTTTGAGTATAACTTTAAAATTTTTACTGTTGAAATTGATCCTGAAAAATTCTACGTACTATTCCCAGCCCCACCTATTTGCCTTTGTAGAAATCCAGTGAGATGCTGCATATTTTCAGATATCATTCTTCGAGGAAATTTATTATTTTCTCACGATCTGCATTTAGTAAACTGTTGCAATGTAGTTATAACATTTGTTGATAACTTTCTGTTTAACATTTTACTTTCTTCGGCCTGAGCCGAAGTTGCCAAAAAGGGTTAAATAAAAATTAAATTAAATTCCCATTTCTTCGAAATAAGACCTTCAACATTCATACATGTACCTTGCGTCCATTAGGCTTTCAACTGTTATTACAGTAGTGCCATCTACCGTTTGAAATCAGACAACGGCGCTAAACAGGGTACAATGGGACGATGCAAATAATACACTCGACGGTGCACCGCTGGATTCGGTTACAGCTTCAGAGTGCATCCTAAATACACTCTTCATCTCCTATTTCCTTTCCTACCGAAAGGTCGGCCATCTTAAGGACTGATCATATAACGTCTTTTCCTTTCCTTGTGACCTCTTTTGCCTTATTCGGCCAAGGATACATGCAGTCCATCCTTCGTACCCTTTAGCGTTCAATTGTTTCATGTAGAAACTAGCGCCACCTATGAATTGAGGGATGAAGAAAGCATTGCGCAGGGAGGAAATGATCTCGCGTTGAAACCGATGGTGTGGGGAGGGTTGTCCCGCGGGATAAGCATCTTGCATTCCGTTGTACCTTCCATTGTATCAATGGAGTTAGTCAGTCGTTCCTTTCATTGTTTGTTTATTCTTTGGTGGTATTTTAAAGATTCTGTTCAAAATAAGATTCTGTTGTTATTTGCAGAAACATTTTTTTTAAAAAACAAGAAAATTTACAGGGGAAGAAAGAATTTATTTTAGCTCAGCGTCATCTTGCGTTGTTGGTTTCAATATCAAAAAAAGTTTTGTTAAAGCCCTATTCTTAGTAGACGCTGTATGTGGTGCTGTCCATTCTCTTCTGCTCTTGCGTACAAGATAGGAAAATACTACAATAAATGATCAGGTGTATTGCTTTTTTTTTTAATATCACGTTGGACTGCCTCTTGTTGAATTGAATTGAAGTATAACTTTAAACAACTTTCGATTGGACCGGCATATGGTAAAGGAAAGAACGGAAAAGGTAGCGGTCAGGATCTTACTTACGTGCCGTTCCAGTATTCGTTTAGTAAAGAGAGAAACCCTGGGAAATCTGTCAGGATGGTCGCCCGTGAGGTTCGAACTTGAACCTTAATTATTACTTTCAGGCATCTAAGGCTCAGCCTGGCTCAGCGGAGGAGAAAGGTGCGTTTAGGTATCTGCCAGGGCCTAAGTTGAAGGTACCATCCAGGCATTTCCTTGGCGTGACTGAAGAAAAACTGTGGAAAACCTCAGCCAGGATGGTCAGGAAGGGAAGGAGTCGACCGGAGCCTAAGTTGAAGGTATCATCCGGCATTTTCCTGATGTGGCTGAAGAAAATCCGTGGAAAAACCTCTCGGCATGTTCAGTCGCTGCTTTCGAACATAGGACCTCCTGAATGAGAATCTAACGCTCTACCAGTGATTCTACCAGACCCACTGTGGGGGTGTCACCCCCAAAGTTTCTAGAAAACTCTAAACTTTAACATTTATACAGTCAAAAATCTATAGAAACCGTGCATGCCCCCTCCCTGACTTTAAACCCCGCAAACAAATTAGGCGGAATCCCTGCGCTGAACCAACTGAACTATGGTCGCTTCGAGTTTTACAGAATTTCACGAGCCTAGCCACGGGACAGCGGTGAGCAGTATCCATCTTATGTGCAATGTGCATTAATAATGACAGATACAGCTGTATTCCGCCATTCAAACAGGATATATGCGGATATTCAGGATGATTCTTCTTGCTCATATTGTTTACTGAACACACTATTTATTGTATTATTGAGGAATAGAAAATGTCACAAAATTGATTTCAAATAATACGCAGTCACTCTGTAAAAATTCCAGCAATTTGTTGCACACATCACGTTGTTGATAATTTCTTTAGTATCATTTCTTTTGCACTGAACTTTTAACGCTTTGAAACCTTTTCGCTGTTTTATGTAATAATACAACCAGTGATCGATTTGTAGCAGGGGGTGGTTGGGATTATCCCCCTCTCGGCAAAAATCTTCTCTGGCACTTTTTACAGATATATACCTCTAACCTGGGATATAGACGATCCCAAAATACCGTATAATACATATCTCATAATTCTTCCATCTCTCTGGAAATTACACAAATCGAACACTGAATACAAGTTACAAAAAGCACTGAAACATTTATGTGTAGCTGTTCCCTGGAAAGTGTTTCAAAGAGAAGAACGTGAAGAATTGCAATTGTAATGAAAGACCTGCTCACTGGTCGGTACACGTAATAAATAAGGAATATGGCCAAGAGTGCCCATGTTACGATTTTCGGGGGCGAGGCAAAGACCACCCATACACATACTGCCTTCTTTTCTGACTGACATGATCCCCACATTTTGTGCCATATTAGTAATAGTATCATTTTCTCCGGCTAGGGGGGGAAAGCGCCAGCTTGCCCCCCTAATTGGCGTCATTGAATAAGACCATGTAAACCATTGTCTTAAAAATACGCGCCGTACATCTCGAACGAAGGAGAGAGGAAAGCTCACGCGGTCAAAGCATCTTGCAAAATGAGTACAACTGCGCAGTTATTTGCGTTTCTAATTATTCCTGTTTTTTCAATTGGGGTTGTTTGCCTACGATATCACAACCACCACTCCTATCTCGCCACCCGCTGCACAGTTGTTTATGCTCCTAATGTTTCTCAAAGATGTCGCTATATTTGCCAACTGTACAACGTCCAAAATACTTCCTTTCCTACACTCCTTGCAAGGTTCCTTTCCTTGACTCCTTTGGTTTCTCAGCAAAAGGAAGGAAAGGAAATATTTAGGATTGGGCCGATGTTTATTTTTAAAAAACACTAAAAAGAAATAGGTAATTTAATTTGTTTATTTTTAATGTTTCTTGTAGAGAATGCAAATATTTGATGAAAATGTCATCACTGCATGGAAATTATCCGCAGTAACGGAAATTGTTCAAACGAATCTCAGTTCGTATAGACAGTGTTGACTTCGCATTTGGAGGATCGTGGGGTCGATTCCAGCAGCTGTTCGTTCTGCCTTGGGTTCTCCACACCTTTTCCTCAGTCAAATCAGGCCATTGTCAGATAATACATCTGCTTGACTTCCCTACCCTATTCGAACCTAAGCCAAAGATTCATAAAGAGGTAATACACGAAATTAAATTCAATTCAAAGTTACAGAGCTGTAGAGAAAAGAAAGGTTGAGATTTTTAATACAGTAATTCTTACTTTTAAATCGACTTTATAGAGAAGAGGTTCTCAATCAAATCCGTAACACAACAGCGCACACGTTGATATAATGTTGGGCGAAGACGATAAATGTCTGCGTTTTAGACGTTTTATACACGTGAAGAGATTTATTTAACCAATATTGTTGAGTTATTACAGAAAAGGCGGACATTTAGAAGTTTCCTCAACGTTTAAATCTTATGATGCTGCGCCATCTAAAGGAAGACTGACTAAATGTTTTGTGTAGATTATCTTAACTGCAACCGTAACGTGGACTCTATGGAAGAGTTAGAAAAAATGGAAGCCTTTGAAATGTAGAGTTGAAGAGAGGATAATAAACTGGTAAGAGCATTGACTGCAAAATGAGAGCTTATCTTGCCTTGAAGACCTACCACTTTCAGCAAAGAACAGCTGATGATAATGATGATGATGTCTAGGTTATGTAAATTTTTTATATTTGTTCGTGCCAATGGAAACACCTACTTTATTTTGATGAAACTTCTTCCTTAGTCTGTGGGACGTTTTCGTGGTGGCCCCGATGTATCAAACACATGTAGAGAAAGATAGGCAGAAGCAATTTAATGTCTCATTTTCTGTTGATTAAAGCCGCTGACAAATTGTCAATCCAAATAACGTATAATTCTTGGTAATTGAATTTTTAACGCGACTTTAGCTCAGGCCGAATTCATGATGATGGGAGAATTGGTGGAAGGAAGAAACTGTGAAAATCCCGAGAAAACCCAGATGGCACGAGGGAGGAGTTGTAGCGTGATCATGGGTGGGAAGACACTTTTAATAGCCAATGCGAGGTAGGTAGTAAAAGGGTGAGTTCTCGCTGATTGCTTGTGCACTTCCCACTTCACCCCGCGCGCTAGCCAAGACCCCTCTCAGAGGTCTACAGAACTCAGAACTGCACATTAGAGTGTGTGCCGCGAACGAAAAGAGGTTGAGAATCACTGAAGTAGATAAATGTTTGGAAATTTGAGTTATATCATTCAATGACAACATGTTCACAGTTTTGTTGTGTGTCGGTATGAGGTTTCTCGCTCTTCAATAAGAATTTCGAGAGAACGACTTTAGTCTCAAATAAACAAACCCGGCATTTGCTTAGTCACCGAGGGAAATCAGGTAAGTAGTCTGTAGAAACAGCACGAACTCAAAATCTATATTCACACTGTGATAGGTACAATTGGTATCGAAATTCCTCGCCACGTAATTCAATAGATAAACTTTAGTAACAACGAGAGCTATTCGGATACCAACCTTCGGTAATTTGAAGAGAAGCATAAAAATCTTAAGATATATTAGAAAAGGTTACGTAGAAAGCTATGCTACTTGTCCAAAGACAGGCGATGATGTCTGTTTTCAAACTAAAATCTATTTTGTGGGAAACTATAAACAGTTGATAATGTGAAAGCGTATTTGTCCTATATGCTCTATTATTAGATAGATAGATAGATAGATAGATAGATAGAGAGAGAGAGAGAGAGAGAGAGAGAGAGAGAGAAAGAGAGAAAGAAAGAAAGAAAGAAAGAAAGAAAGAAAGAAAGAAAGAAAGAAAGAAAGAAAGAAAGAGAGGGAAAATAAATAAGTAAATAAACAATTTAGTTATATTGGAAGGCATCTACTGGGATTTTGCCGGGCCTAATAGATGCCTTGTATTGTAATTAAACAGGCCCTCACCGCCCTGGTCTACATTGCATTGAGAGAAGAAATCTCATTTTGATAACTTTGCAGCGGGGTTTATTTTCTGGGGCGGTGATCCCCTTCCCGCCGTTGCTCCCAATGCAATATCTTCAACCTGTTTGGTGCAGCCGGCTGCACCACATTGGGGAGGACATCTTGAAATGTCAGACGATCACCTCCTGACGTCACACAGTGTTCTACCACTAGGGGCAGAGCATCAAGGACGTCGGGAGGATCTCGCTGACAAATCAAGACGTCTTTCGGAACAAAATTTGCTCCGAAAAATGACAATTTTAGAAATATTTCTTGGCAACAGCTTTTCCATTGTTGGTTAAAGCACACGACAGAGAGTATAACAGTAGAAGAATTACAATTGATATTTTATAAAATGAAAGCAATTGTTGTGTAATATAAATTTGTTAAATACAGAATTGCTCAAGTCCATAATTTAGGACGATATTGTGAAAAGTTAGTATCGATATATGGAAGCGAGATTTGTAAATAAAAAAGAAAGAAAGACGCTAAGTCCATGTTAACACTTCACAACTTACTGCGTAATAAGCTTTGTACACTTCACATCAAAAAAAAATTGCAACAGCGAATGCCGTGCAGCTAGGTAACCCAAATGGCACATTCTTTTCCCACAATTTTGTCTGGTAAACAGACCCCCTCTTTCACCTTCCCTCGTCTCGCCCATACTAAAATCTCTTTTATTATGGTTTATAATATCTGATTTATCTCCGTTTATTGCAGGAATAGCAGAAATGGTTTAAAAATATTATTAGGAGATACACCTGTGCGTATTCATAGCCTATCTACGACCATGGAAAGAAAAATAAAATAAGACAGAAGTAACCCTACATAAGTTGAATTTCTGAAATCAAGATTTGTCATTTCCCTAACTTTAAATGTCATTCGAGTGATTGTAAAACACGCTTAGTATTACAGTTTAAAAAATTAACACAGAAACTCTACTGCTAATAAAGAAAAAGTAAAACTAAACAACAAACAAGTTTACTGTATAAGTAAGGCGACCCCGATGACAACGTAATGAAATGAGTATAACTAAAAGAAAGGTTATAGCGACAAATTGTTCATTGTTAAAAGTATCGAAATGAACGTGAGGAAAATAAGGGATATCCAGGACGAAAATAAAATCTCCGTAGGTTATAAAAAATTATACACGTACGGAGATTATGATGTCACCAGATTGAAAACGACCTAGTAAATCGAGGTTCCTAAGCCCTAATCTGAAGTCAGTTTCTCTACCTGCTTCCGCTTAGGCGCTAGACTGCGTTAGAGATAAAACAAAAAAATAATAGTGGTCCAAGGTTTTGGGGACGGGCGTTAGAAACTAATGAATTTTTCACAATGAGTAGTAGGGTCTATACTGTGTCGGATAAGCTTAGCTACTAAATTAGTTGTAAATTTAACAGTTTCAAAAACGGGAAAGGAACCGATGCATTATAAACGTAGGTGAATGCTACAATGGGATCGACGATAAATCGACAAACTTCCTGCAGTATTTTTTAGTTAAGTGACTGTTCGTTTGTAACTGTTAATATATTTACACATTTTCTGGCACTCAGTGCGTTCATAAAATAGATTTAAACAATATAATTCATGTGTTTTGGAGTACCGTACTTTTGGCTTTATTCAAAAATCTGTTCTGCATTCGTAGTGGTCCTCGCCTTAATTCCATGCACCATCTCGGCTTTCATCTGCTGTGACTGAGTGAAACCAAAGGAAATATCAGTAAGAGTAGCTGGTGGGAACAGAAGGTGAACTTTGAGCAGACAAATGTTGATCTATGATCCTTGACTTCGACACTAGAACTTAGGGACTGCGTTATGAAAATAAACCTTAGGAAGTTTATATTAAGAAAAGGATTGGTGTGGTAAGACGGTTAGAGTCAGCCAGTGGTTTACCTAAAATTTTCAAACTGGTCGTGTAAGATTGAAATTGTTGACACACAAGATCATTCCTTTAATTTCTTCTAAAATGTATTGTGTCTTCAAAAACTATTCTTGACTCCATGTGATGTGGTCAAATGCTTGTAAATCAATATCAATACAGATTAAAAATATTTGCCATCTTACTCCTTCAGAATAACTTTCTCCCTTTCATAGATTCTGTCAGCATTTTTGCGAAAATGCCACGAAATTCTTTCACCAATTCAGAATATCTTTAGCATTAAAAACGGAGAAAAAAAGAGCGCAAATTAAGATATTGATTTTACACAAATTTCACATCCAGACAGACACCGGACCCTTCTCCCCCAAAGGTCCCCAGAAATCAAGTACGTGGCTGCTCACCCAATTGAAAAAAAAAAGTGAGGAACTAATGTGTATTTGACAACAACGGTTCACGAGTGGCAAACGTGTACAAATAAAAATAATTGAAAATCGTGTGTCGTATTTCAAACATGTTCTGATCAGACTGTAGATAATTTTTCATTTAATTCCAAGCTCTTTCATGTCGTTTTTGCCTATGAACAAGTGGACGGGTGCATGACAATTCTGCATGAAACTATAAAGGAAGTATCAATTAAATGCAAATTCGACCTACTTTTTGTCATTTATACATGCGTTTACCGAAGCCATAGTTATACCTACGCACTCTTCTACTTTAGTAGCAACATTAGCTGTTTTTCTGTACATGGGCACGGATTCAATTCCCATCGGGGCCAATTGAATGGAGTGGTTCGGATTCCACTTTGTGAAACAAACCAACCGGACGCAAACTGTTAAAAACTGTAGATCCCGTCCTTAGAAGCTCACCAGATCGGTAGACGTTAAAAACAATTCTATTCAATTAGCTGCTTTTTGACTTAATTCTATTATTTTCTCGATATTTTGCAGAATAGTTTTGATTTTAGCACAGTTCAGATTATACGCATTATTCATTATCTCAGTTATTTCGTCCAACCGGCAAGGTAAAATTGATCCTTTTTGGAAATTTGAATAATTCCTTTATTTATATTCTTCTTTCCACGAATTCCGCTTCTGAATTAACACGCCAACAGCACCTCAACTATTAACTATCACTGAGCATGCGCAATGATCACACTTCGTCGGAATTGCAGTGTTGTGAAACTTAATTAACACCGGAAAATGCACATTTGTCGAGTTTTACTTAAGTACTCGATAGTATAGAGTGATTCCAGCAGCAGACTTAAGTATACACTTGGCTGAGTGCAACTCTGTCCGACTTAAGTTAAACTCTTTAAGTGTAGATTAAAATTCTTCTTGCAACCCAGCCCATGTCAAGTGCTTCGTGAAAACAAAATGCGCCCACTTTCCTAGAACTAGTGACATGTTTCGGTGATCAGGGGTTGGTTGATTTAGGCACTTTGTAACAATATTGTTACTGATGATGGGCAATAATTAAAGAAGGGGGTATTGGAAATAAAGTCTTCATTTGTCTTCCTGATAGGAAAGATACTCACAGCTGAAAACCTATTTTATGCAGAAAGTTTTGCAGACGTCCGCTATAGAGAGGTTTTTACTTTAAAAGAAAACATTATCAAGCTGTCAGTGTTCTTTTTCATATAGTACACTATTGACAGAGTTTACTTCCATAATATTCAATGCTGTTCTACAGGGAATATAAATAAAACTGTCAGTTATCGGACGTTTCACTGCAATAATAATTATAATAATACTTATCCCTATAAGCTTGACTTTGAACTTCCATGGCGCAAAAAAAAACTAAATAAAACGTTATTGTTTCTTTCATATTTCCTGGAGTTTTGTTATTTCAAATATTAGTGGGCACTAATTTGTCTATAAGTCATTGAATAAAGAAGTTTTAGCGTGTACATTCGTTTAAACAACTTACAGGACGAGGTTGGCTTTTTCCAAACAGTAACTTAGTAATTCATGGTTTCTCTCTTCAGTTGGCAAAATGGAGTAGAGGGAAAGTGTTGGACTTTCCAATAATAAAGCAAACCAACGTAGATTCAAACCCTGTTCAAGCCAAGTTTTTCACAATGCGATCGTGAAGGATCTAATCATAACTTCTCACACAAAACGAGGATCCTTCAGACTGTGGAATAGAATACCTGAGTCATTATAGAGAGGAAGACGATTTACGAATGTTGGATGGAAAAGTCCAAATCAAGCCTCAGGGGATTTCCAGGACACGTCACTGATCTGAAAGATCCACTTTTCATGTTATTATTCTTAGAAAGAAACACTATAACATTTGTTAAGCACTTTTTGGGTATAAACACTTGTGGACTATCACTATCGTGCTGGACTGCTAATTTGAAAACCTAGGTTCGATTTCCCACCAACCAGTTTCTTTTTCGCATAAACTGAAGTATTCAGAGATCTTCATCTCCCGCTGGAGAAGTTACGGAGCATCACTGGCGAGAATCCGAGTTAACAGAGTGTGTTCCTTAGCATAATGATAATAAACTTTTCATTTTTTTCATTGGTCTCTCTTTCTCTCTCTCTCTCTCTCTCTCTCTCTCTCTCTTCCTCTCTTTCTTGATGTATTGTTATCGTGTCTTCGTTGCTTCTTTCTCCTCTTCTTCTTCTCCCTCTCTCTATTCATCTTTATTTTTTCTCTTACGTTACACACACACTCTCTCTATTTTTGCGTGTTCCACAGCCAAATCCGGACCACTTTCGATGATCTGGTGATAGGGCCTGACCCAAACATAAGTGACCCGGTAACCCGATTGACCCGGTCTGGAAAATCTATTTAACTGGGAATTTCGGCGTCGTATTTTTCGTGTTCTCCGGGTAACATCTCCGATCCTAGTCACCCCTGAAAGAAACACTGTTCAAACGCAATGAAATAATTAAAATATCTCCTTCATCCTCCGGGTTATCAGATCTAAATCGAACCACCGCGTCCGAATTTTACAGCCGGCGACACAGTCCAAAACTTGACCAACATCCCCCGAGAGCCGGTGACCCGTTTCAGCTCTGCCGTGTTCATTTCATCTGTGCGAATTGTTATAAAAACTACTTCATTAGTGTTGTAATTATTAGAACGTTATATTTGCAATAGGTGGAATATATAGTGGCATGTCCAGAACATATAAATTTTAAGATATGAGTAGAAAATTGTCCCCTTTTTTGGCAATTTAAAGAGAAGAATTCTTTTTACATTAGTTTGACACCAAATTGGTTTCCATCCTCTAATTAATCAACATACTTTTAAATATGTTCCTTTTTTCACGTTTGAAATGTGGAACATGTAAAGTGTGCTATGCCGATAGGAACATGCTAATTTTGCTTTTCAACATTTATAACTTTTCATTTTGATACAGTTTGCAAAATCTTCGCTCTTTCTGATAGAAAGTATCAATTTACATTAGTAGTCTGGAAAAGAAGGTATGGCCTACGGTATCTACTGAGTTTGTTACAATCAGTGAATCCGCTAGACCCCGGCCACTGTGGGGGGATCAACCCCAAATCCTAGAAGCTACCCCAACGTTAACATTTTTATGGTCAAAAGTTGATAGACACAGTGCACAACTACCTACACCCTCCCAATTTTGACTTTACACTCCCTACAATCTGAAACTCCTGGCGGAATCCCTGATTACAATGTATTCCGAACCAGTACGTTCAATGAGCCCCACCGAATTTGCAACCGAACCCCGCGCAAACAAAACATGTGTGTTGCACTTTTTAAATTATCCTATATGTGTCTCAAAACTCTGGAGTTTCACTGGAAATCATTAATATTTAATCTGACCACCAAGTTTGGTCGCCATTTTGAAAATGACTAAATGAATTTTGAACCCTCGTTTATATATTCAAATAGCTCTGAAAAAAATATAAAATCCAAAAGTCATTTGTATCTTGCTGTTGGATTTGGGAACTGAACTTTATAACGTTAGGTTCTTTTTTACTACGTTTAAATTCCACATTTTTATCTTTACTTCTTCTTCTTCTCTCTCTCTCATTTCTTTTCCTCTGTCTAATAGACATCCATCGGTTTAAATTTTTTATTGTGTGTGTTTAAATTTCTCCCTCCATCCATCAACTTATGTATATTGATTCGTCTCGATTTCAATCTTTCATTTTATCGATACTAATACATGTCTATTTTTTAAAAAATGTACACATGATGTTTGCTGATTTTAGTATGAGCGAGACGAAGGAAGGAGAAAGAGGGGGGTCTATTTACCAGACACGATTATGGGATAAGAAAGTGCCATTTGGGTTGCCTAGCTGCACTGCGTTCGCTGTACCAATTTTTTTTATGCGAAGTGTACCACATTGCACACATAATGCATCATAATGAAGACTGAAAATAATATACATAAAAAAAGATTTCTGTTTCAAATTCACACATGATCTTCTGCCCGAATAGTCGCTAGGTTTGCTAAACGTTCCAAATATATATATTAAATATTAATTTCCTTTACATGAAAAAAAAAAATAGAACTCGTATCCAAGCAAGTTAAAACTGTACAGAACATCTTCTCGCTGCAATGATCGAGAATCAAACGAAGACTTCCAGTTGCAGGCCTTGTGCTCTACCAATTAAGGGGCTGGATGCAAGACGGTATGCCAGAGGAAGTGAATTATTTTAAGTAAAATGCTTTATTGTGTTCTTCCATCTTTTATCCATATGATAACTAAATTTTATGTCAATATTTTGAAAATTGGGATCAGAAGAAGCCGAAGTATGAAGGACTTTGCAAGTGCCTATTTTGCATAGAGCATTTTTCCGTGGCGGTTTACCTCTTTGTCATCAGATCAGATATCACTTGGACACTGACTTCAGTTGCTGTCGTTTAAAGTTATTCGACAGCGTTTTTTCACTCGGTCTGTGTTTGTTGTTACAGTATTTTTCAAGAACTATGAGTAATATTTCAAATTTTTCAGTTTCTGAAGAGCAGTGATTCCACCAGACTCCCCTGTGGGAGGTGTCACCCACAAATTCTCGACAACACCCTCCAATTTTGACTTTACACCTCCGCAAACTGAAAATCCTGGCAGAAACCCTACTGAAGACAATGAGGGTGTTGTTGAAGACAAAGCGAAAGGTTTAAACAAGCATCTGAATGAAAGTGCCTGGGGAAGAAATGTAGCATCAGGAAAACAATGTGCATCTAGAAGTGGCACAGTAAAATCAGCAAAGAACTGTTGTAACAATATAAGAATATTTCTATTTCAAGTTGTGTCGATAGTAACCATGAGAATTGTGACAATTTTGAATTTGAATTCGTTTATGGCCTTTAGATATCTATGGCTAGGGTCGGAATAAGGTTAGGGTGCGGGAAGAAGTCGTCTAAATCCTAAGTCTAAGGTACCACTCACTTGCCTTGCGTGAGTGAGAAAAAAAGCTGGAAAACCTCAGTCAAGATGGTCGGCTGCTGGTACTCCCAAATACAAAGCCAATGCTCTACCAGTTGATTTATGGCAGCTCGGTGAAAACGGTGACATTGCAGAGTTTTACTCAGAGAGTGACTATCAAGAGGCGTCCTAAAAATAGTAATATTGTCTCTGTACTACAAATATTACTTATTACACGCTTTTTATTAACTTACTCTGTAATCATGCTTCATCTCTGGTACAAATCTTGTAATTAATTTTTAACTCACTTCCCATCATCCGATTTCTTTAAAATTTTGTAAACTTGCTTGCTTCCAATGACAATATAATATTCAATCATTAGATATACGACAGAATAATCCAGTTAATTGTAATTAATTAAAAAATAATTGTTCAATATGAACTTCTTTATCCTAAAATAAATACTAGTTGAGTTTTGACTGGTTGCAGAACACTTTAGGATTGGGTGTGCGAAGCTCTTGATATAGAAAAAAGAATAATTGAATCGTACGTTTGAAGAAGGAAATAAATCCAAAAAGCTGTTTTGTGGGAAATTAACAAAAACTGTATAATATGTTTAGTATTTATTGAAAGGAAACAATATTGCTACTGAATATACAAAACGGTCTTCTGATACTTTCGTACTGCTCAGACAGTTTACAAGTATTGTATTTTTTCCTGTAGAGTTAAAAAAAGTTGGTGGATTTGTTTCCTTCTTCAAACGTATGGAAAAACGTCTGCTCATTTTTAAGTGCTGAGACGTAAGAATGGAAAAATCGACCAGAAAATGAAGAAAAACGCATGAGAAAACCTTCAAATGAATGTTATTTACAAGAAATGTATGCACAATGAACTCGAAAGTTACAAGTAGGGGGGCCTAAGTAATAAATTCAATTTTTCCCCCTGTCTAACCACTGACAGAAATTTCGCCCTACAAATGTGCAAAACTGCATTTATTCCGTAACAGTGATAGTAACAGTTGCTATATGTAAATATCTGTTAACAATAGCAGTTAGAAATATCAGTGTATGAAAACGTATCTAAATGCGAGTTATTCCCGTCTGTGAAAAAGAAGTTTAAAACAACATTTTAGAATAACCTAATTACCTGTATCCTGTTACGTGTGCAGTAGAGATATGGACGAAGGTAGTTTAGTTCCTACCATAACTGTTGTAAAACTATTCTATGTAATTATCGGAGCTTGGATTTACTGGTGGAGAAGAAACAGTACATCAAAACACGATTTAATCAGGAAAGTAGAAAGTGGTGGATACGGTGGGTAGGGGGACGCGTAATTGTTTCATGCTGAATTAGTATAATAACTTGCGATTAGCGAGAGGAAGGAAGAGCTGAGCCATCCTCGCGCATGCGCATTACTCCTTAACAGTAAATAGTACTTCCAAATAACTGCATCCAGTTGGCCATTTAGCCCATTGATAGCATGTTCGAAAGCTAATGCAAATAACATTGGATCGAAACCTGGTGCAGTTTTTTTCTTAATGAAAATAACGTTTCTCTTTATATATATATATAAACGCATTAGGAAATTTAATAAGATTAGTGAACAAATGCATGTGGAGGTTAGATAAGTCAGGTACGGTATTTTTAGGTAGATTTCGAATCTCTAGCTCGGTGTTGACCCAGCATCGTGAGGACAATTGGGGAGCTGCTGTGAATAAAATACAGTGGCGATCACAGTCAGAGCTTCGGCTCTCCTCTCCCAACCCGTCTGGTCAGCGTGGAAGCAGTATACCAACTCCTCCCTTCGGGGAGAGGCCTCATCCACTAGTGGATTGAATATGGCTGTGATTCATTATTTATTATATATATAAACAAGCTAGCGGCCATAATTTTGAAGATATTTAAACCAAATTTTTATATGTTGTTTCTAGGCTTAATTGCTCGGTTAGTTCGTTAATGAGCAAAATCGGTCGCCATCTTGGATCCAAAAAACCGAACCCATTGTTGTGTAGAATACACAGCCTAAACCGATAGGGTTATTGAAATCAAATTTGGCATAAAGGTACAACATCACTGTTTCATTACAAAAATGTCACTTAATGAGTTCAAAGACGTCATCTTGGATCCAAAATGGCGGAAGCAAGAAATCTATTTTACATATCTTTTGAGCTAGAGATACGAAATTTGGCACAAAGCTGTATTTTTACTAGTAGTTCAAAAATATTACGAAATGGTGAAAAAGTCGCCATCTTTGATCCAAAATGGCCGCCGAACCCCTTGTTGTATAGCATACACAGCCTTAACGGCTGCAGCTAGAAATATCAAATTTGGTAACCCGGAACATTATCACTTGTGTGTTAGTAAAATATTACATGATGTATCCCAAGACGCCACCTTGGATCCAAAATGGCGGAGTTAAAAATCCATTTTCGACACCGTTTGAGCTAGAGATACGAAATTTGGCACAAAGGTACATTATAACGAGTAGTTTAGGGAAATATTGTAACATTTGTGAATAGTCGCCATCTTGGATCCAAAATGACCGCCCAAAATCATATTTTGCACACCGTTTGAGCTGGATAAATGAAATTTTACCTAAATATGTACCATCACAAGTAGGTCACGACAATATAAGAAAACGTTCAAAAAGTCGTTAACTTGGATCCAAAATGGCCGCCCCAAAAACCGAATTTCCCAATCATTGAAGGTAGAGAAACGAAATTTTCTATGAAGGTGTATGACCAAGAGTAGGTTACAATAAATAGGGCAAACCTCAGTAGATGGAAGCACCAAAAGGGTCGCTTTTTGGTTCCTTAGAAAACCATACTGTTGAGGGGGTGACGGGGTGGGGGAATACCTTCTATTCATTGGGGGATGATAAATGATCCTGCGTGACGTTTTAATCGGCTTATCTCGTCACTTTTGACAGGTGCTGTCAGTTTGATATGAACAAAGCGGTGCCGCTACAATGGCGGGTGATGATATACTAGGGCATAGGAGACTTTACAATGTTTTGTTGAACAAAGGAATTTTGCCATCTTTCTTCTACTTGGTTTAATGCCTTCTATTCATTGGGAAATGCTATATGGTCGTACGTGAAGGTGTAATCGGCTTAGCATATCACTTTTGACAACAGGTGTTAGTTTGACATGGTAAAGGGCGATACCGCTGGAGTGGTGGGGATTTGTGGTGGTATGTAGCTGCGTTTGCGCATGTGCGGGGTTGTGGTTAAAGTGTGTTGGTGATCAGGTGTCATTATCAGTTGCTATGACCACCTCAAGCATGGACAAGGCTATTGCGAGTGTTGTCAGTCCAGTCGTACCTGCGGATAAGTCTTCCGCCGCGTGCAAGTGTTCTGCTCGGTGGGTGGATGAACCGTGTATAGTAGCAAGTATTCATCAGTATGAGTTTTCCGATTGCCTTTTGTGCATAAAATGTTATACGAATCAACCGAGCCAACGTGACCATATTTGTACCGGTCATTGCGGTGGCTATTTATTTCCGGACGCCAGCCCTGAAGATATATCGACATTGTTTGCGGGTCGTACAAAGACCATTTTACGTGACCCGAAGACAGTGGATGGTTTGTTTGCAACATACATGAAATCTCACGAGTCGGCTCCAGCAGCATTAAAGGAAAAGTTCGACTGGGGTCTTCAACGCATGCTGAAACTAAACCGTGGTGCATTGGTGGATATGTTGTCCAAGGATATGGAAGCCCCCTTCAAGCCCAAGTGATTTGTGTATTGTAGTGGACCCTTACTATGTGGTATTTTCATATGTACTCCACGTGTGTCTGTAGTGTCTCTCAGTGTAATCCTTAGAGTACATAGTGGATAGTGGTAGTATGGCGCAGTGTGCTAGTTGTGAAGGCGACTTTATTTTGGATAAATGTGTGTTGTCCACCATTGGTGCATACTTACAATCCAACCCAATTCAATGTACCGAGTGTAATTTACGTAAGGCCCACAATTGCCTGTACATTTGGAATACGGGTACAGTGATTGCACAGCATGTATCAAGTCATATGAACGATCCAGAACTGTTTGGTGAATATTATTCCATTTTTGTTGCCCAGGGTCATACTCATATTTTGAAGAGACCTTTATTAAACATAGTGCATCAGTTTATTAAGGACCCAGAGTGCATTGCACAGCTGATTCCTTTAGTGTTTGAACAACAGCAGCAGCTGAACCCAGTGGGTTTACGTGTATTGTGCGCACGGCAGTACATTATTGATTTTCAAGGTTTTAAGATTTCCGCCAACGAGTACATTATCCGTGAATTTTGTTTGGTTGCGTGTGATGCTACACTAATATTGCATTGCCTCTTAAAATTACCCTGTGAACGTTCGGATTTAGCTGTAGGGTACCAGCGTCAAGTGGATTGGCTAACTAATAATTTGCACGGTTTAGAGTGGAATACAACCAATGGGTTTAGTGTATTACACGTTCGCCATCTTGTTGCGCAATGTTGTGAGAGGGGGTCCATCTTTTACTGTAAGGGTAATGAGAAGATGAGTGTTTTACGTAAGATTTTGCAGTTGGCGAATGTAACAAACCTTGAAGATCAAGCATGTCCTGCGTTGCGCACACTACAGTTTAAAGCTGATATTACCAACTGTACGTATCATCAACCAGTGCAAGAGTATGCATGCGCATTGCGAACCTGCATACAATTACAGTGTTGGATGAAGTTACAATCGGCAAAGGTGGTGGATGACATATCCACATTACACTTGCAGTCTTAGTACCAATAAATATATACCAACCAGGATATAAGGTGATTGTCATTTCTTGAAATGAAACCCAAAACACAAAAGGATTAGAGGTAAAAAAAGTTTTTATTACATGAAACTACTCTACTACATATGATCTTACAACTAAACTACTCTACTACAAAGGTGTTACAATTTACATTTTGATTGCTTTTTTATTTTTCGGACATACTCTTGTACAAGTTGATCATTCCATGTTGGGTTGGTGGTGAACAATTTTGAATTAATATTTACATTTCGTACTTTGAAGTACAGATATACAATGCAAAACATACCACATAACAAGGAATGATCAGCTTGGTACTGAATGTCATTGACATGGTAGACTTTACAGTTTCTTTGGAGGAAATGAACAAGTGGTTTAGACGGGGGTTGAGCAAGCGGATCAAAGTAAAAACCCCGTCGTCGACTATTAATATACAAGGTAACCCAATGTGTACCTTCACGATACGATGGACTTAGGTTTACAATTATGGCAACAGGTGGTTGTACGATTGCAGGTATTGTGTCCAGTGCATAAATGCCACTTAATACTGATGCTGTACGGCAATCGCGCAACGCCACGTCTAGTAGGTCACTGTTCCACATAGTCATGTGGAGGTACACTCATCATCATCATCATCATGTACTGTACGTACACTGGAGCTGGGAGTAATGGGGGAGGGGTTATATACACATGGTGGATCGTGGGAGATGTATTGTGCTAAATCATGGTACTGTAGATATTTAGCATAACACTGAGCCTCGTACAGTGCACAGCGAAATGTTGGAAACTGGTGTTGGTAATGAGCACAATGACTGGCAGGAAATAACAATTGAATGGCTTTGGGACACTGCACATCCTCGAGGTTAACAACGGTGCGACCTAGAAGGTGTTGTAGGTACCTCTGTCTACGCTCTCCATGTGTGTACAGAGTATCAATGCATTTTGTATACTTAACAAGGATACGTTGTAATTCACTGTATGAAACATCACCATCGGACCAGTCAATACCAAATACGTGTGTGGCTAGGTAATCATTATCCAACTGAATGGTGAGTGGGAGTTCACTGGGATCAAAGGGAGCTTGGAATACCCAATTTTGCATGGTATTAGCATCGGGACTTACAATAGCTACTTCTTTGACGATGTAATCCTCATCGCCGGTTTGGTCAAAGGCAGAGAAATGAGTTATCGCACGCATGCTGTTGCCTACTCACTACTGAGAGAAGGTACCAGTATACACAACCTTTTATACTATTGCTGACACATTAAAGCGTATTATCGGTGTAAATGTTACGGTCCTTATCGATTTGGATCAGGGAATCAAACTGGGCATAGACAACACAGGTGATGGATTGTGCTAAACGTTCAGTAAAACCAATTTTAATATTAACAGGAGAATCCTTAACAAC
>JAGDQP010001203.1:95355-129662 GCA_022664845.1 Lepisma saccharinum | reverse complement strand
ATATATATATATATATATATATATATATATACTTTGATATCGTACCGATCTCAATAGGTAGCTTTTTCTTCGAAATCTACCTAATAAAAGGTAAATTTTAGAGTAGTTCGTAGCCCTTCACGGTTTGGATGTCAAGAAGATTAGTTAACGTTTGCATTATTCGTTTACATTTACGGGTAGCTTTACTGTCTGACCACGGAATTTTATCAGGTAACTTTCATTCTATTTTGGTATCTCAGGGTATAATTCATATTTGTTGAGGAGCTTTCTGGTTCGGGGGCTTAAGAACCCGTGGTCTATAACACAGGCATTCAATTATTATCTTAGGCTTCAAAGACAATCAAAATTTTAATCACCTTGCGAACATCTTTGATCTTTCCGTTCTTTTGCAAAGTAGATAATCAGAAATTAGCTTTCACTGATACTAAAATACAAACAAAAACGTTTAATGCAGAAATATTAGTCAGGTATGTACAAATATTAAATATCATTCAATAATTTTTTTAGTTCATCACAACAAGTTTTAAAACCTGAAGAATCATGCAGCAGGGTATTAGAATTGTCTATTCAGGTAATTCTGTAAGAACAGTTCCTTCGGAGATTTTTTTTTTGTATGAATAACAACGAGTTCGTACTTAACGTAAAATAAAAAATGACAGTAGTTACTTAGCCGTTATTTTCTAGCATTCTGGACTGCAATTCGTTAATTCTTTTTCTGAGTAACTTTTAAATTGCCTCAGCACCGAAAATCTTGATTCTCTAACGAGAAGCAAACCCAGAACCATGCTTACCAAGTGCAAAACCCGTGTTAACTACTAGGTTAAGAAGGGTCGTATGTATATGGGACTATGTCCCCTTAACAAAACAAAAATTTTATCTGTGATAAGTAGAATATATGAAGTATTAATTACATCCATTTGTAAAATACAGATTAATTGTTATCATATTCCAGAACTATTGAAAACTTTGAAAATAAGTTAAGAAAATATAAACTGTAAATCAAAGCACACGGTTTCGAAACAACAAACCAATACAAAAGTCAGAGCTGCCATCTTCTGGAGAACAAGAGACCTAAAGATGAAAGTATATCTAAATATTAAACACCAGGAAACATTATCATGAAATCTATTTAGTAAAGATAATTATTTTAGTGGTTTCTTTGTTAAAATTCTCCGTGACAAACCACAAAAGACAATTTTATATTTGCCAGTTGTTCTGTTAGTTCCACCTTCTATTAACCTGCCATCTGGTGGTAAAAGAACGTAGCTGTCTGGTTTATTGTATTCTCTTTTGGAACATTTTCATCTTTTTTTTTTAAAAAAAAAATGGCGTGAAGAAGAAATGAAAAAACAGTTGCTACGGTTTAATACATGAAAGGAGATTTTAAATGACTACCTTGTCGGAAGGAAAAGTTTGTTTGGATCAAACTATTCTTACAAACGTAATAACAGTAACAATATGATTCTTAAGCTGTGTTTGTGGTGTTTTGTAAGAGGAAACCACAACTGGTCAATTAATGACGCGTGCCAACATCATCAACCCTTCTCGAGGTTTCCCCCGGAAGAAAACTTGAGAAAAAAAAGACACTTCATATTCTCCACCTGTCTTCGTGGTTCGTGCCATCATAGGAGAAACCACAGGTGGTATCTTTTGCAGTTTTAATAAATATTTGTTTTGTAATAAACGGTAGAGGCTTCTTCATTCACTATAAGGCAAGCACTATTTGTTATTTTGTTTGAAAATATAATTGTGTGTATTAACGTCAATTAATATTATAGAACTACTTATTTGTAAACAGGTGATTTTCTTCTGACATCATCGCCTATAGCAGTGTTTCGCAACCATTCACAAATCGCGGCCTTCTTGAAAGCAGCTGCCCATCTATTTATATTACACACCACCATGTAGTTTAGAATTTTATTTAAGGTCTTTTGGCATCTTTGGCTCACACCGGGATGGTTTAGGTATTGGTTAGGAATTTTCTTAAGGTACTGCCCCGGCATTCGCCTGGTGAGGCTGAGAGAAAATCCTTAGTCAGGATAGTCGACCGTGAGGTTCGAACCCACGTGCCTACCTATTGCCGCTCAGATCCGCGACATTACCGTCTGCACAATGAGGGCTGGGTACACTATCATATAGTATAATATAGGCCTACACAAACATAAGAATTGTTATTTCTATGCAAGAGTTGATTATCCGATTCATACAATTCCTGTATATAGAGGCGGTCTTGGTCGCCTGCATAATTGTAATTTTTCGGGTAGGCCCTAATGCACGTGAAGGCTCTCTTCAAAGCGCTCAAATTTCGTTTTATTACTGTTTCAACGTCTTTTTTTTTTTTTTTTTTTACCTTTAAATCGTTTTTGTCCATGTGTTATTTGTTTTAATTCGTCATGGTTGTACGGTCCTAGGAGCTGAAATATGAAAGGACCTGCGAAGTCTACGGGATCTATAAAGCAGTTCACAATTAATTGTTATATTTTCATCTGCAATCTTTTCAAATTGACAGCGTAATCAATGACACTAATTTTTATTTCTCGCTTTTAGGGCGGCACTTTGCCATTCAGGCCCCCATTCTCCCCAGCTAAGGCCTCTGCACTTGAATCCCCGCTTTAATACGGCTAGGCCTGGTGCTTCCACTCCCCATCTGTCTCTATACAACCAGAAGAAACAATTCGAAACTGATCCTTCATATATGATGGCGAAAAGAAAATACATGTAGCCCTATACTAGAAAAAAAAAAGACCGTGGGAACGTCTTTTTCTTTATACACAAATAGTATTATTTATACGCTAACATTGGCAACATTGCGTTTGTGACCTGTGAAGATTGACCCAGGAGCCACAGCAGCGTGACTCCTATAAGCGCACCCACTCGCACACACACACACACACATACAGTCACAACAAGCACATACGCACATATAGATACATTGCGTTGTAAAAAAAAAAAATAAGGTTTGTGAAAGAAAAAAAAAAGTGCTTAGATGGCGTCATTTAAACAGAATGTATTTCTTCAGTTCAGAAAAGGAAGATCTTGGTCGGCCTTGCGTGGAGTTCCCGTCACACCACAGATTGTACAGTTCCCCATACTGAGGGAGGCCAAAGCGAAAGAAAAAATCTCAAGAGTACCGGCTGTTCGATTCCTGAGTGGGAGGACCAGCTAAGAAGACACGAAACAATTGAACATCTGCAACAAAATCAAAATCCTCGTAACTCTATTATTTCCATTAAGGTTAAAAAGAAAATTACTTGTATTTATCGATAATGATGGGTGTTCTGCCCGAAAGTCCCTAGGCAAGGTGAACGTATGGTGATTTGCCATTGCCTTCCAGCGGATGAAGATGCCTTAAGGATGGGTTCTATAGTTTAACGTGGATTCCAAACCACTTACGTCCCTCACCGAGAATCGAACCCGGGATCTCATTATTACAAGCTTTACTATCCACCCATAGTGGTCTGTATCTACTAGGTCTGTCAAATTTATTCCAGTGATATCAGTTATACGGAGATATTATTTAAATAATAATAATAAAAAAAACAACAGGAAAATTGCGGGTAAACCAACTATTCAAAATTTTGTATTAATAATAATAAATAATAAATCACAGCCACATTCGATCCATTCTGAATGAGGCCTCTCCCCGGAAGGAGGAGATTGGTCTACTGCTCCCCCGCTGACCAGATGGGTTGGGAAACGAGAGCCTAAGCTCTCGCTGTAATCGCCACTATCTTTTATTTATAACAGCTCCCCAATTGCATCACGATGCTGGGTGGGCACCGTTCCAGACCCACAGGCCTTGGAAAAAATCCTTGGCAGCGCCGGGACTCAAACCCGGAACCCCTCGATTCGTAATCAGCAAGGCTAACCACTATACCAACGGGGCGCCCACCAATATTTAATTAAATGTTCTTTATTTGTTATTACAGAGCCGCGTTGACTAAATGGTATGGCGCTCACCTTAGTGTAGTGGCTTAGCGAGAAAATCGTGACGGCCTGGATTTAAGCGACAGATTTTGCATTGTTCTTTTATTCCCTCAGTACAATCAATTTGTAGGGAGGGACCCGATTTCCGGGTCCGCCATCTTGAAATACGACACCATCTTTATTTTCTTCAAGGTTTCTCGACTTTTCTTCAAAAATCACTGATTATTTCCCCCAATAGTTGAGTTTACCGCAAAGAGAGTTAAAATATCTTATTTAACATTAAATCCCCTACAGTTTGAGCCTAATATCAATTTTGTAGGTTTCATAGCTTTCAGGATACAAGCTTTCAAAATTTAATTATTTTGTAAATTTTCGACTTTTCTTCAAAAGTCGCTGATCTCCCCAATGGTAGGGTTTACAGCAAAAGTGTTCGATTAAGTTTTATTTCAAATTAAATTTCTTGCAATTTGAGTACAATACCGCCTTTGTGTCTTTAATACTCTACGTTATATAAGATTTTAAAGATTAGACTTTTTATAGAGTATGATATTACGTTATTTTTTTGTCGATGTTTGCTATAGCTTCTCAGTGCTTTTGTGTATTGTAACAACTATTTTAATCAAGAACTATGCAAAATCTGCCGCTTGAATCAATCCGAACCGCACGCGCGCGCTGCTTCCGCTTTAACGAGATCGACAGATCAACTGAGACAGTGAGACCCCGGTAGGTGATCGTGGGATATCATACCCCATGCTCCTCCCACCGAGATCCCATTGGCTGTGGATCCCTTCAGGTTGCGTCCTGAACTGACGGCGTGAAGCTCGATCCGCTTTATTATTTTCTGACAATACATGACATAGTACAAAATTATTGACACAGGTATACAAATAGTGAACAATAGGTATCAGCTAGTCTACGTGGTAAATACATCGATTCATAGAATACATTACGGCAGTGTTCTTGGACATAATAAGCACTTGTTTAGGATACATGAGAAGGGCCGCCACAGTTGCGGCAAGAAACTCGGTGACAAACATAAGATATGCTTGAGAGAAGCGAGCCACAAAAAGTTCGGTAGCATCTTCCAACACAACTGCGATGAATATACAGGTGCCATCCACAAACACAATAGACCGACAAAGTCAGGCTGAAAGAAATCACAAGGCTCTGATAAAGTTTTCTTATGTTGAAGTATTGTCCACCGAGGAAAGATATTTTCGGTGAGAGCAGACACTAGCGGAAAGCTGAATGATGTAAGCGGATCGGCCCAATTGATGAAGCCAGCGATGACTGTTCGAAGACGGGAAGAGGCTACCAAAAATAGCGTTGGGGCAAAGCGCCAAATATGAAGATACTTAGGCAAAATAGACACTGACATAATTATTGTTGACACTTTAACTCCTAGGTACGAGTTCTTTGGTAGGCGCTAATACACTTTTCTTAATATTAACTGCAAGTATAGAGTTCCATAGTATGGGCACTGCGTGATTTATTTGTGACATTGATCCGTAAAGTATTATGTCATCATAATACGCAAAATATGTGCAAACATCGCTCAGGAGGAAGTTTAATTATTTTCGCATGGCCGTTTGCATTAATAATGGCGATAATGTCCATCCCATTGGTAACCTCTTAAAATGGAAGTATCTCTTGCCACATTTAATACCAAAGAATTGACGTGTATAAGCGGCCAAGGTGATGTTGAAACCGTCCCTGAGGTCAATTTTGGCAAAGACAGATTCTGTCGATACTTGGTTCACCAAGTCCGTGAAGCGTGGTAAGTGAACGGGAGGTGAAGAATAACAGGAGGTCAAATCATGGCAGTCGTATATTACCGTTCCACTGCCGTCTGGTTTCTCGACCACAAAAAACATGAAAGGAGTTCACTATTAAGTGGGGAGGAACTTCTAAGATGTCTGCTGACGACATGTCCTCAAGAATTGGTAAGAGCACACGAGGAGTGCTACTCATCGCAAAGGGACAGTTATCCGGTGGGTATGATAAAAAGGCGATGCGGTGACCAATTCCTCAGGGGGCGAAAAAGTCTTCAATATCTCAGGATTAAGAGACTTCGGCAAACTGTGTAAGTGGGAAACGGAAGTGACCCAATCTTCAGAATGGTCCCTGTCCGAAGCAGAATCTCCGGGCGTCCGTGGTTCATCTTCTTCAACGGGAGGAGCCAGGTTGGTCTTCTGGGTGGTCAACATCAGGAGCAGGTTGGATTTCGCTGAGATCTTGAATGAGTTGTCTGCAGAATTCCCAATCATCGGGTAATACGTTCCATTATTCTTGGATTCGAAGGTCGCGAAGAATATCGACGTTGTGAGCCTCGGCCGAATACAAGAACATTAAGCGGGGGTCGTCTGAAGGTCACTGTAAATCTTCTTGGTGAAGGGCATGTTCAAGTAGAACGTCAGCCAGAGGATCTAGGAGTTGCATCGGCGGCTCAGGAACGGGGTCTTCGTACTGGACCGGGTCGCCGAAAGGATTCTCCCAAAAATCAACTGGGTTATGAAGAGGTTGAGGGCCCAGTCTTGCGGAACCCCTCCTTCTTCGTCTTCTTTGTCGAATTCATGTCCATTAACGAGCGAAAAGGTGAATAGAATGGGCCACAATCACGCAGTGTCTATACTATGCAACTCTATACTTGCAGTTAATATTAAGAAAAGTGTATTAGTGCCTACCAAAGATTTTTTTAGCTAGCAGTAAAAGTGTCAACAATAACTATATCAGTGTCTATTTTACCTAAGTATTTTCATATTTTGCACTTTACCCCATGCTATTTTCGGTAGCCTCTTTCCGTCTTCGAACAGTCATCGCTGGCTACATCAGTTGGGACAATCCGCTTACATCGTTGAGCTTTCCCCTAGTGTTTGCTCTCACCGAAAATTTCTTTCCTCAGTGAACTTAACTTAAGAAAACTTTATCAGTGCCTTGTGATTTTTTTCAACCCGAATTTGTCCTTACTACTGTGTTTGTGGATGGCACCCCTACTATATGTCCATCGCAGTTGTGTTGGAAGATGGTACCGAACTTTTTGTGGCTCGCTTCTCTCAAGCATATCCTGTCTTTGTCACCGAGTTTCTTGCCGCAGCTGTAGCGGCCCTTTTCATGTATCATAAACAAGTGCTTATTATGTCCGACAACATTGCTGTAGTGCATTCTATGAATCGATGTATTTGCCACGTAGACTACCTGATACCTATTGCTCACTGTTTGTATAGCTGTGTCAATAATTTTGTACTATGGCATGTATTGTCACAAAATAATAAAGCGGATTGAGCTTCACACCTCCGTTTCGGACGCAACCTGAAGGAACCCACAGCCACGGTTCGGTCCCACATCCACCTATCAACCTATAAAATTTCAAGATTTTGCTTGTATCTAAAAAATTATGAAAGTTACAAAAGCGTTGTTGGGCTCAAATCATAGGGAATTTAATGGTAAATAAGATATTTGAACACGTTTTGCTGTAAACTTAACCAATGGGGGAGATAATTAGTGATTTTTGAAGAAAAGTCAAAAAACGTTGAAGAAAATAAAGAAGATGGCTTTATATTTCAAGATGGCGGACCCGAATATCGGGCACCTCCCTACAAATTTATTGTACTGAGGTTATAGAAGAACAACGCAAAATCTGTCTCTTTAATCCAGTCTGTCACGATTCTGGCTAATTTGCTCTAAGCAACCACACCACCTCTGGTGCTAGGGGTTGTCGATTCTGTTATGTGGTAGACTCCCGTGTAAAATAGCAATCGGTAAATTTATTTCAAATACAGTCACTTATCTCATATGATCAAATGAAGTATTACACAAGAGAAGCTTTGGGGAGTTACTAAAAAGCATCCCTAAGTAAATCAAAGCTACGTCAAATAGTACTCTATCTTCCATCCAAAGAAGGATGCATTTCTCATCTAAATTAATCTTTATTTATGAACAAATACCTTTAGCATCTTTTGTATAGGTAAGTGGGTCCCAAGACGCATCCATACTATGTTCTCATAAACTTTCTTAGGGTCAGTTCTACAATCGACCGCTAAACTTCTAGTCAGCGCTAAGTTGAGGCCAACTCTCATCTTGCGTACTCTCATTGGCCAAAATCAGACTTCGCTTCAACTTAGCGCTGACTGGAAGGTTAGCGGTCGATTGTAGAACTGACCCTTAGTATTCTTAAAAGTACGAAAACCTTTTTCCTATATAGAATCCATACAACAGGTTATTTTCCTTTCCGCCAATGCATTCATACATTCTTATATTTAGCGCGGATATCTCAACACAAATCATAAACTTCCACTGCGCAAAATAACAACTATGGTTCTGTTTACTTTACTACCAAACTAAAACAAAACAAAGTCGATACAATGTGTCAACTATCTCAATTCAAGGAAATTCAATAATCTTCCCAAAATGCCACGTAACGTAACAGACTCGATCATGCCACGTAAGCTTTGTGATGGACAAACACCGTGTTCGTGGGTTTTCTCGGGGAACTCCCACTTACTTCATTCCACCAACTTATCCTATCATCATCAATCCGGTCTGAGCCAAAATTGTCTAAAGACCTTACAAATTAAATTAAAAAATCTAGGGTTACCAGATCATTTTCTCCAACCGGAGGACAGTTCAGTTAAAAGAGAGGACAACAGCTGATTTATTGTTACCAGAGGAGGACACATAAGCTAAGAATGGTTGACTACTGCAAACACCTTTCCCTTCATAACCGATAAAGAAACGCGGTCGAACAGAGACGTTCCTTACTTTAAAATTTCGGTTTTCACAGAACAAGTTACCTATAATTTTACATTTCTATTGTATTGTATAAGAAACTTAGATGTCGAATATATTCATGAAACCATAATATGGGAAGCTGATTCACGAAATCAATAAAGAAATAAAAATACTGTAAATTAAGCAGAATTCAATTAATTAAAAAAAAAACACGAACGAATTCTCGTCACTGCAAACCAGAGGACATTTCAAGATATTTAGAAAAGAAGGGAGGACATGATGACAAGCTGAAAAAAGCAGGACATGTATCCAAAAGGAGGACGTCTGGCAACCCTGAGCATACACATACATTTTCACATATTATTTACTCTAAGTTGTTTCCGTAATTCCACGGTTTGTTAAATTTTTCTTCCACTTCTGTCCAACAACAGTCTGGAAAATGAAAAATGCACGAAAAGCTGTACACAATACTTTAGTTATTAACAAAATATAACTCAATCTACAGCAAAGAATCATTTTACACATTAAATAAGAAAACAAATAAAACTCGATTCTAAGTACCATTGAGAAGATCACAATTATTAGTACACAAATTTATGTAAAATGGTTTAATCGGAAATCAATGATTAACTGCAAAACTTACAGCTGCTAAACCTATCTACTGAACGTACAGTAAGTAATGAATAACTTTGATTTCAAAGTTTCCAGAAAATAAAAAAAAATCCAGAAAAATCGAAAAATATTACTTTTTTTTTTGCGTAGTCATACACTGTTATCAGATTTATAATTGTGTGCAAAGTTTTAGATCCCTATATGCCCCAAAAGTGGGTTAAACATTTTCCCCTCACAACCTCCATGAGGGAAAGTAAATATTGAGGCATCTATTAAGAAAGGATGCTAACCCACGAGGTCAATAAAATCGTTATTACTATTTACTTGCATTCGCCTGACCTCTGTCTGCAATTTGATTATTATTACTGTCCATCCGACAACTAATAGTGATAATCAAATTGCAGACAGAGGTCAGGCGAATGCAAGTAAATAGTAATAACGATTTTATTGACCTCGTGGGTTAGCACCCTTTTCTCAGTAGATGCCTCACTTGTAAGACTTTGTAAAAATGTAAAAAAAAAAACCTAAGGAAATTGATAGATAAGTCGATGAAGCAATTGTAAGACTTTGTAAAATAAAAAAGGTACATGACGTAAACCCCGAGTTTACTACTTAATTAATGAATTAAAATAGCTCTTTTGATTGTATTTGAATGTTATTCGAAATGTTAACACGAAATAGTTGTTAACTGTGTTAATTAAATTCTTCAAGATTTTGCATACAATGTTTGATTAAGCCTTTAACACTTCGACGATGGATGTTTTTCGCCCTGATATTCTCCACATGACGGCAGGTTTTTGGTGTTTCTCATATCTTTTAAAAATAAGTTTCGATAGTATGAAACGTAATGATTTTATTTTCTACTAATACATAATTTGTGACCGCCCCGCTGATCTAATGGTTACCGTCGCTGATCGTGGGATCCTGGGTTCGATTCCCGACTGTGCCAAGGACATTTTTTCCAAAGCGTGATGGTCTGAAACGGTGCCCACCCAGTATCGTGATGCAATTGGGGAGCTGCTGTGAATAAAATACAGTGGTGATCACAGTTGAATGCTCCGGCTCTCCTCTCCCAACACGTCTGGTCAACGTGGGAACAGTAGACAGACTCCTCCCTCCGACAGAAGCCTCATCCAGTAGTGAATTGAATATGGCTGTGAATTATTACACAGTTTGTGGTCTTCAAACAAAAAGAAGACAGTTTCATGATAAATACCAAAACAAGCGATGTGAAGGACAGTCGGGGGACTGTGCAGTTGCTGATGTGCTACCGCGAGGCTTCAGTAGCGAGCAGCCAACTTGGATGTCGTTGGAAATGTTTTACTGAGATCTTCCAAACGACACCTCAATCATCGCCCTACACCTAGCAGTTGAGCATTGTCCGCATTAGTTACTACGGGGAAGTGGAAGCTTATATGTATTTTGGGAACAGCTCATCCTATCCGGATATTCTATGCAACTTTCAACTAGCTTTGCAAAGACCTTTGCAACGACACATCAACCATCTTCGTAGCCCTAGCAGTTCCTGAATTATAAGTTGTTGAAAGACAACGGTGATACAAGACTTTCTATCTTTTGTTGCTGAAGCCTGAAAGGCGTGACATCAAGAGACGCTGTAGGCGACCTGACATATAATCGACCTGAGCCATAGATGCCTTAAAGTAAAATTTAATTGAACGACACATATATTTTTCTGGGAAGTTAAAAGTCTAAGCTTGGAATAATATCAGAACGATTACCCTCAATCACTCATTACAGATTTTATAACGAAACAAGTATTGCTGTCCGCAGGGTGTGGAATAACGTCATACGAGGAAAAATAATTCCGTCCGCATCGTGCGGATGGTGTTCCTCAAAGTGCGAGTTTACTACTTAATTAATTAATGATATAGCTCCTTTAATTGTATTTGATTTTTTAAAAAAAATATTATTCTAAATACAATTTCTGGAATCCTAGTTCTTAAATGTATCAATTAAATTCTTCTAGACTTTGCATGGAAAACTTGATTGAAATATTTAATCGTAGTTTTCCCTGCACCAACAAATGCTGCTAATTTGTTTCTCTGTTAATGGTTTTTCTACGGCAAAGTAAACTTTCACATCTTATTTTAAGTCTAAACATGTTTCGGCAGCAGCATTAAGAGCTAACAACTTAAAATGAATATAAACCTTGCTACAAAAAATGAATAGGTTTAAATCCAGTCAAAGTACCAACAATTTCTTGTTTTAAGTATGTCGCGACATCTGCTTGCTCATTGTGATTTATATAACGATTCTTTTTGACCCATATTAAGTTGGTTTTTATTTTTATCGTTCATACTTTCGATTCTTTTGTAGATTTTGTTGTGTTCTAGCAGTGTTACCAGATCACTTTTTCTCCTATGTTAATTTTAAAAACGGAGGAAAACTGAAGAATATTTTGTTGCCTGCGCAGGACACCTAAGCTAAGAATGGTAGATATCTACGATACTAAAGAAATGCTGTCCAACAGAAGCATTCCTTACTTTCAAATTTTAGTTTTTACAGGATAAGTGTTACGTAAAAGTTTATATTTCTATTGTATTTTATGAGAAATTTAAGTGTCAAATGTGTTCTTGAAAATATATTATAAGAAATTGATTCGCAAAATAAAGAAATAAAATAGTGTGAAATAAATTGAATTGAATTTAAACAACGAAGCCTTCTCTCTACAGAACAGAGGACATTTCAAGATATTTACAAAACGAACGAGCAAGGACAGCATGACAAGATGAAAAACAGGAGGGCATGTTATTCGAAATGAGGACGTCTGGTAACCCTAACTATAGAAGTAAGCGCATTTTGCCCTCCAAAGTTTTTTTCTCTACAGTTTTCATTTTGAAGAGAATGATTGTTAAAAATAATATTAATGAGTTGGATTCCAAATTGTTCCAATAATCTCCGTCTATTCATATTAAATTTCACCGTCCAGTGTAAACTTTCAGTCTCTATATACAAGATAGAAAAACTTATGGTCTTTTTAGTACCTAATTTAGTGTTCAAAATAGCTAGTTTTAGTCACAAACTAGCTGAATTGGCAATACTGCTGAAGTTTTTCTGACGTTTTTATCCTTCAATAGTATACCACACTAGAAGCAACAGTGTGTGTCTGGTTGCGGAACGACCAGGCGCTTATGGTGACCGTAAAGAGCTCTATGCCTACTTTCCATATGCTGCGTGCCTAAAACGCAACCAAATGTAAGGTATAGGAAATTGAGTAGTCCTCGTGTTGAGTTATTTTGTATGGTACATTCTAGTAACTTTTGAATTCGGCCTATCACGATTATTCGTCACGTCTTGTTGAAATGTACAATCACAAACATCAATGCCCCAGTCGGAATTCGAACCCGCGTCTTAACACACACGTCTACCAGATCGGCTCTTCCTGCTGAGTAATATGATATTATACATTTTGCTCCAAAACATCGGTAAGGTACTTTCTCAGCCTCCTCCTTACGCCTGCAGGCTCTGAATTTTGTAGAGGGGACAATTATATAAATGACCATCTATTTTTGCCAAAATAAGTAACACAGTGACGAATTTGAAATTAGAGTGAGTTTTAATATACTTTTTCTCAACTCAAAAAAAAAATGAAAGGTCTTTTACCAATTTTTTACCAAAAGTGACCGCCGTTTTGGTGTAAAGTCATTTTTTTTGGTGGGGGAACATTCTATTTAGACCATAAGGAATAAGAAAAAATGGCCCCGAAGGATGGGGGGGGGGTGCATGTGGGGTTCTTCGGGCACCCTTACTATTAGGGTGAAACTTTATTCGTTCTACAACATATCAAAAGATACTTGTGCCATCTTCCTACTCCTGGTCAAGAAATTCTGACATATTGTCCCCTCCTATAGACTTGCATGCGTTAAAGAGCTGAAGTTTCCGATATTTTCCGGAAACGATTAAAGGCCAGTCCGATGAAGCTGAAGAAGCTCTTCAATATATCAAAACATAGTTGAGGTCACGGTCTTACATCTGCTCCAGAAATCGTAAAATATTGTTGTCTCCCGTATACTTCCATGATAATTTCAAGAGCCATAACAGGCACCTTGCTGATGTTTGGCGGGAAAATAATATTATATTACTCAGAAAAAAAAAACTTTTATATCCTATACCATCAATTGGTTGCGTTTTAGGCACGCAGCCTATGTAAAGTGGGCATAGTTCTTTATTGTCACCATAAACACCTGGTAGCTGCGGAACCAACCACACTCTGTTGCTTCTAGTGTTGCATACTATTGAAGGATAAAAACATCAGAAAAACCAGCAGTGTTGCCAATTTATGATTATTTACCTATTTTGTTACAAAAACTAGTGGTCATAGCTCTTTCAAAATAGGGCTGAGGACAACTTGGATTTCAAAATTATTTAATATTAATACGTGATTTCTGTGTTGTTTCTGAGCACACACAAGTATACAGTGTTTCTAGTGGATTGAACAATTGGTAGCGGCAGAAAGCTTCATAAGAAAATTTGATCCAGCAGAAAGTTCGGACAAGTTTACAACATAATAGTACTTTTCAAAAAACAAAATAATGGTTTTATAAATAATAACCAAAGCGCCATCTGTATAACATAAAATATACTGAGATCTAGAGGGAGGGCTACAGACGGATTCTTAAAAAAATATAGAGAGTTAACCAGAATGTAAAGGACCTACCAGTTTCAGAGTCAGATAGTTCTAAACAGCCATTCAAATCAAGGTCACCAAAGAAATATGAAATCAGTTCGTCTCTAACTGCTTTCATTGATGCCATAGCGTAAATCCTTACAACTGAGAAGCTAAGCAAAGGACCTACCAAGTTTAGAGTCAAAGTAATAGTTTTCCCCATCCTTTCAGACTATGACGAATCCAAGAGTGTATCGCTCAGTTCTGCCTGACTTGTAGTTACTGAGATCTAAGCGGAGGGAGGTACAGGCAGACAGTATAAATTATATAGCCCCCCCCCCATATTTATACGGGGGCGCTGAGGAAAACAAACTTTGATTTTCAAAAAGTAAAAAAAAAAAGTATGATACCAACCCTGCTGCAGTTTATTTACGTGCCACAACGAAGCAAAAGCACTTACTTACTGTATATGCCATTCCCTTTTGTTAGGGTTATTGTTTTTATGAGAAAAGTATTCTAGAATGCTGGGGTTGGCAATATTGATTTCTGAAATTACTCTTCACATATATACTGCATATCAAGGTTGAAGATAAAAAAAAACACTAAAATATATCATATAAAAAAATTGAATGTAGAAACTGTTATATATGGTACCCAAGAAAAGAGTATAAGAAAGAAATATTTTCTGTTTAGTCAGCATGTTAAGAATTAGGAAAAAAAAAAACAGATCACGAAAAAGTAAGAAGAAACTGTATCAATAGGACAAATCTGAAATCGTATATTAGACTGCTTATCTTCTCATATAGGTTACCTTCCCTACCTCTATTTTTTTTCTTTTCATAAAAGAAAAAAAAATGTGCACGGATATTTTTCTTTGTAATGCCGCCCACACAAGAAGATTTGTTCGTAACAAAACAATGGAAGTTTATAGAAGAAAACAAAGAAAACCAAAACAACAACAAAATGTCACGAATAGAGTAGCAAGGGAGGGGAATTTTGAGAAACATACCTCATCGAGCGGAAAAAAAAAATTCTCAGGTTTCGAAATCCCATCTTACTGACCTTGAATTTTAAGGGGATTTTTTTTTTTGTTCAGATTTTAGTTTTTAATTAACGACTGTTTGTGTAAGCGCATAATTAGTTATGGAAGTCTTATAGAACAAATAACATATGGCTCCTAACATATATATAAATAAGAGAAGAAGGGGGCAAGACGGGATACATAAGGAAATGTCATTGGTAAAAGGTCTTAGATTATCTCATAGGAAAATACGAAACAGAAATTGAGTATATCACAATGTTGGCTTTGATAATAACTAAACGAAAATTATAAGTTAAAAAATATTTTTTTCATTTTTTTTTTTTATATTGTAAATGAAAACATCTTGCCACATAGGTGGAGAAATATTGGTGTATGATGTGGGGTAAGATGAGGTTATGTAAATCACATATTGTGTGTCACACCAACTTTTTTATTATGATGATGATGGAAGCTAAAATTTACCAACAAAAACCAGATTAAAGCAACACGTGATACAAACGCAATAAGTTTTTGTTAGAATATGCAAATATAAAATGGATTACAGTCTTTAAGAGTTTGGTATTTTTTATTTAATCTTTGTTTATTGTTCTTGTTTTGGTCTTACAAAATTTGTCGTCTGCTTCCACTCTTACCCCCACCCCACCAATAATCAAACAAAATTTTAAATTTGCATTAAACGAACAAGGGCAATGCTCATTGGGCCTAGCATAGCCTATGAGCAGGCTCCCAAGGTACCAGCTTGAATTTCGCTGAATAGTCTTTTTTTTGTGACAGTATTTCCGCCTTAAATAAATATCCTAAAAATCAGCCTATTAACATTAACATTAATGACTAAAATGACTATTCAGTTAACATTAATAGTACTCATCTTTTGGCGTATTGAAAAACGATAAAACTTACCTAAGAGACTTGGTCAAACATGTTCTCGTTCGTAACACATTCAATGGATAGTCAATCACCTTCGTACTGCTGCCACTGTCATATTGTTGGTAGACGCATCAGTTTACATATTTACTACTGCTCTGCAGCACCTCTCATATCCTCGGTAAGCCCTACCCTATCTTGCCCTCCCCTCTCATATAGATCACCCCTATCTCACCTTCCCCCACCCCTCTCTCCCATAACCATTTCATTCCACACTTCATGCAATCATTGCCTTGGTAACAGGCCTCAGTTCTTAGACATGATATTCGCGTATCAAGTGAGAAATGCACAAAACAATTAACTTACTTCAAACTTTGTGTGATTATTTAAAACTCTACCCCCTACCATATTAGAACGTTAAAATATTTACCATTTTCATGGGAACGAGACTCAGTTGTTAAACATATTCGTACATCAGTTCAGAACAACTAAATTAATTGCAGCCTGAAAATTGGATTCAGCCATATGAAATCTTTCCCGAAAGAGTGATTGCGGAGGGACATCATCTCTCAGACAGGTTTAGGCCATAGTCAGCTGTTCAGTCAGTAAAATCAAAATTTAGAAAATTAATTTAAATACAGTAATTCACTCTGTCATTCATAAAGAACTAGATGATTATTTCAAATATACAACCTTGTAGCTCTCGTAGAGCACTAAACTTACGGATACACTCTGTAGCTTAAAAGCGTATATAAACAATAACTGGTATTACAAAGAAAATTGTTAAATTTCCAAAGTGCCAAATTAATATTTGCTTTCACAATAGTTGTAGCAGTGTTTGACTTTCAGCTTTTTTTTAAGAGACTAAAGTATCTCTTGCTAGCACCCAGTAGAGGGTTACGCCCTCTCTATAGGAAAGGGAAGTTTCGGTGAGGAGGATTTTTAGGATTGGATGTGGTCTATGGGATTGAGGAAACTTTTATTCTTCCTTTATTTAATTTAAATCTCATAAGTAATAACTTGGACGTTATAAGCATTTGATTATAACCATTTTGTTGGTTTACGTGATCTGTGGTGATGATGAGATGACTAATGAATGATGGGTATGAAGTGCAATTTCACGCCACAAACATTTAGACGGACAGATGAGGGTGAATCTTCTTGCTCAGGGGCGACTCTGGGTGCAATGAGTGAGAGGTGAGCCCTTGTTGTACACTAATGAATACAGTGTAGTTATGGGTGTGAAAGGTGAGATGAATTAAAGTGAAAATGATGGTTCAGTATGAGTTTCACATGCTATACAATAGTTTCAAGTGGGTTGGTGTGGACATAGATTGGGGACCAGAGTAGGTTGGTTGAAGGTTGATATTAAGAACTGTACGTCACGTACGTGCTGCAAATTGGAGATGGCTTAAGACATTGGTTCTTTGAAATGGATCGAGATGTTGCAAGGGGATTGTGATAAACGAAACAAACTGGTCTATTGTGATGGGTTGTGAAGGGGAATTGATAGGTGGGTTGGATGGTTTCGGTTCTGCAAGTCGGAGTGGTAATACAAGTCCGGGATTGTCAGAGGACGTAGGTATAGGTCTGTCTTTGCATTTGTAGCTGTACGTAGGGTTCTCTTTGCCATAGATATTACACTTTAGTGATTGGCTTAGGTTAGAGCAGTCTTTGGTGGGGTGTGGACCAGTACAGTAACCACATTTAGGGGTGTTTGGACAGTTTGAGGTATTATGGTCATTATAGGTCTGGAAGTGTTCATATCTGGTAGGAAGAGGAGGTTGGGAACGAGATGTTTCAACACGGTATCGTTCTCTGTAAATAAAGGCACCAACTGTGAGGAGGTCTGTGATTGTCGCTGAATGATGAGTGAGGACGCGTACCATGTAGCTTGGTGTTCCGGTTTTGTTTTTGATCCTGATGTACTTCGTGATAGCCTGCCCTTCGGTTTTTAGCTCCTGTTCTATTTCTTCATCTATTAAACCCGGATTCACTCCTCGGATAACGACGGAAAGCATCGGAGGTCTTCGTGGAGTGTCTAGTCGTACGAATTGTGCAGATGGTCCAAAGATCTCCATGACTTTCAGCTTTTAAAAGATCTTAGAGATATTATTAATTATTTTGACATTACTTTATGTGAGTTGAGCTATGGTTCAGAGTGTAATAAAAAATTACCTAATTATTAAAGAAAAAGATTTACTTTTGCGTACTTCTTGAAAACATATAAAATTTGTTGTAATAACTTTGTAAACTATAACCCACTCAGCTACGTTCCCATAACGCACGAGCAGTTAAGCATGTGCTGCCATCTACTACTCAATATTGAACGATTGCATTTACGCCCAAAGATAGTATAGAGGTCACTAACTACAAATATTAGTCACATGTAACGAGAATAATTCAGTCAAAATGTTTCCTAAATCAATCAAGAAAAGGTTGCTTTGTATTTGAGAACCAAGATTCATTTTTAAATAAAACAAGTATTTATATTAAGAATGTTTTTAAATCAACGCTTCTCTCTCTAATGTGCTAAGAAATATAAAATAATTTTTCTGTTGGTTATAACTTTTACGAATTTTTATATGATTAAAAAATAACTCACCGAAAATGATGTCCGTGTTAACAGAAATTGTTTTACCAGGTTGTTCCGAAATAACTGGACCGTTTTCGCTACTCACACTAGTACTGACATGGTGAGTATTGAAGTGGGGTAAGTAAACACAAACATGAAAAATCTGCTTCATTCAAAATTACATAATTCTGAGAACGGTTCAGGTCTCAATCCGGTCCCGTGAAGAAACGCAACTGCCGTAAGGTAGTGAAGTCCCAGAAGGCCCTTTCTGGACTTTCTCCATTCTTGAACATGTTGTCTTTTAGGAAGTGAATTAGGTGCAAAAACATATGGTAAAATGTTGGTGCTAGGTCCAGGGAATATAGAGGGTGCAGCAATATTACATATGTCAGGGTCACTCAAGTTCTGTTTCGTACAATTTCTCGTAGCATCAGGCGGACGTTTCTTTTCATAAGTCCAGAAATGAACGATCCGTGAAATCATTGGAGTTTTACTTGTAAGTTGGAGTACTGTTGTTGGATTGTTGAATGTCAAGTATTGCAAACTACCAACTAACAAAATGACATCTTTGTGAATTCTTCGCTAGAATATTCTTCTTTGGGTGGGGCCGGATTAAAGGGGTGGGTGGGTAAAAGGGCTGCAAGCCAGGTTCCACTGGCTCAAGAGCCCCGCCAAAGAAAAATCAGTAACTTATGTAAACAGCAACGTCGACAGGGGATAGGTAACAGGGCCTCTAACAAACTCAATAACCCAGGGCCCCCAAATAGTTTAATCCAGCACTATTTGGGGTTGTTATTGTAGTACAACAATGGAATACAAAATGAAATCACATCATCGTAATCTATCTGAAATAGACAATAAAATATGGGAAGATTCTGAAGATGCGGTTTGTAAAAGAACCTACAGTTCGAATTAGCACCACAAAAAAAAAATACATGGAGAAGACACGTCGTTTGGGTAGAGGGAAAAATAGAGCAATGGTTGTTAAATTTTGTCATCGGAGTCTCCCTACTATAACTTCAAAGTATATTGAAGGAAACAGAATATGAAGGCTGATATTCTTCCTTAATATTTTTTTCTTCACTCGTTATACATTTGTCAGGAGATACTACGGTCAAATTTTCAACATTGATATTTGAGTTTGAAGAGACTTACTACTTTGAAATTGGAGATGAATAATGATCGTGCGTGCTTTGGAAACTCGTATAAAGAATGGCTCTGAAAATAAATATTCTTTATTACTATTAAAATTACGATTTTACTATTGTAATGATAATTACAAATGCTTAAGTATTAACAGATGTAGACAGCTGTATAAACGCTTCACACAGATATAGAAAGGTTGTAACGTTTAGCCAAAGTGTGGTTGCATTTAATGGAATGGAAAAAGACCATGCGGAGCAGCCATGTTGCCAACTGAACACTGGATATATATAAAATGTAGCTACAAGGATATTTCAGGATCTACTTTACGTATTCATATTTTTCTTAGACACTCTGGTGGTAATATAACATTTACCAAAGCGCGCACGAGCATTATCCCCCACCCCCAACTCCTTTCAAACTCAAATATCAAAGTTGAAATTTATATTTTAGTTTCTCTTGATATAAGGGCATAACTAACTAACTAACTCTATGGCTTATGGAACTAGCAAGTTCATCGCCGCAGTAACAAACGTTCGCCATTGGATTCTATCCTGGGCAGTATCAAGCCAGTTTTACTTCCGGAATATTTTACCCCAGGAGAATCCATGAACCATCTGTTACTATTTCTTGACATGTTTTAGCGGTGTGGAGTTGTCAGCTCTACGACCTCGCAGTAAAGGTAGACATTCAAGATGAACGCCCTCTGTCCATCTCTGAGCCTTGCCGATGTCTTTCATCTTCAGCCTCAGAGTGGTAATGGTGATGCTGCTTCCCGTCACTATGATATTTTTGTTCGGGGTTATCTTCCCCTAGCCTTTGTAGATCCCTCTACTAACTGCAAGGCAGCAGTACTGGTTTTGGTCCGCCCCGGAATATTTCCGGTACCCACCATATCTGGTCGGCATTCCCCTATCCGCCACCTGGGGAGGCGCCTGGTGGAAGACCAGTAACTCCAACATATAAGGGCATAACATGTTTAAAATATAGATTTATATCTGGTCTCCCACCAGAGATAAGAATCTCCAGTATTCATATTATAGCTCTCAGGAGCATTATTCACACCCAATTTGCACCAAATTTGTAGCTCCCTTTAATTATCAAACATCGAAGTTCAAATGTTTACCGTAGTTTCTTCTGACATAAATGTATAGCATGTGAAGAAATTAGATTTTTATTTTGTTCCACGAGAGATAATGGGCATCCAATATGCACAAAATACATTTTTTATAAATTTTGGTATGCGCCGCAATACAAAAACGGCTGCCATTAATTAATAGATTGGTATAAAAATAAAATAATATTTTTTTTTAACTATTCCTATAAGTGATGTAAATATTTAAAATATAAATATATTTTTTGAAATAGGTCGAGTAGCCACGCTGGATGTTTTCATATCTATTGACCCACAGGTGTCTTGTACGAAGTGTCTGAAACAGTACATACATCTACTGTATTATCCCAATTTATATTAGCGGCACACACACACACTATTTGGGGTTACAGGTCCCCTGTGCCCTCGTGGCTACACCCCTGAAGTGACTCAACCTATTATGGATTTTGTATCAATTCTTAAAGCAAAAGCTAGCATCTGTAGTTGTGGTGCTCAATAGGCCTATGTCAAGATGGTTTTGGAACAATTCATAGTGAGGATAGTAATTGTGCGTTATCAATCTAACGTTTGACGAGATTTCTTCATTACAATTTCGTAAAGTGATAAAATTATTTTTTAAGATGATATTTCACACTACAGTTCAACACATAAATATCATGAAAGGTCAGCTCTGTTATTCACAGACCACTATGTTACGTCACAAGAAGGTAACAGAGCGAAAAGTAACAGAGTGGACAAAAACATATTAAACTGACACGAGACAAAGATATTGAACTCGTATTTCCAAGAAATTTTCAGATACTAAAGATATTGAAAATGACAAAGCACACGTTAATTATAAGCGACACTACTATTATTTTAATGGTAATATCAGGTGTAACAGAGTAGATGATGGAGAAGTGCACTCACCTTAAAACACTATTATGAGAAAAATATATAATATATAAGAACTTTTTGTGTTGCACTGTTCATCAATGCCTCCGTTAAATTTAGTTTGCTGATATTTCCAGTTACTGAAGTTACAGGCTGTTAAAGGCCAAGGACATCAAATGTACAAGAAATTTGAAAATGGCCTATATATATATTCATCGTGGCCTATATATATATATATATATATATATATATATATATATATATATCGTGCAGTTTTACGGAAACGGGTCTGCTAATGTTCCGTGTTTCAGTAGTTAAGATAAGTGGTGCTTCTTGGGTTCGAACCCCGTTCACGCAAGTAATACTCGCTAAGGTGAGTGCGCCTCAGTCTCACTAGAATAATGGTAATATGGTGACAAGTGATGCTCATTAGAGCTTGGATTTAACCAGATTGAACCGGTCTTGGCCCAAACAACCATTATTGGGGCCAAGACTCTGTGACTAGGCGACTAAAAAACTTTGGCAGATTAAAATATTAAGTTTAGAGAGTTATTACTGTTTGAAGATGTCATTGCGTGATACCGATCGACACTGGCAGGTATCGTTTCGAAGAGTTGACAAAGTGCATATTCGAGGTACAGGGTGCATCCGGAAAGTAATGAGACTGGCCACTGCACGGCGCTCCAGTCGTCAACTGCCATGAGCGGGATTGGTGGTGTGGTATCTTAGCTAACTAACGATACGCGGATCCGTCGCTTTCGAGCTCTGGTAAAGTAAGGGTCGCTTATCGTGTGAACCGCTTCAAAACCAACGTCGAAATTTTTTAAAGTTGAAAATGCAACGTTCACTTGAGCAATGATACGCCATTAACTTTTGCGTCGAGCTTCGAAAAAACCGCTGCAGAGACGTTTACCATGAATAAGGAAGCTTACCAGGACCAAGCCCTGTCAAGGTCGTAGGTTTTCCGTTGCCATGGTGATTTTAATAGAGGACGGGAAAACGTAGAGGGTGACGAACGGTCTGGACTCCCTTCGACGAGTCTTGTGGACGAAAACGTTGTCAAAGTGAAGACCGTTGTTTGAGTGTGAGAATGATGGCCGAAGAACTGAATCTACCCTAGACAGTGGTGCACGAAATTTGAGTTAAAATTTCAACATGCACAAGATTTGTGGTGAGCCAAAATTGCTGGATGACAGACAAAAGAAAAAACGACTTGGCATCCGTTCTTGAAATCACCATGTCAATGGAAAAGCTAGGCTCTTGACAGGGCTTGGTTCTGGTAAGATTCCTTAATCAGGGTGAACGCTTCTGAAGCGGTTTTTCTAAGCTTGACGCAAAGTTTAATGGTGTATCGTTGCTCAAGCGAACGATGCATTTTCAACTTCCAAAATCTCGACGTCGTTTTTAAACAGGGTTCGCACGATAAGCGACCCTTACTCTACCATTGTAGTGATGGGCCGAATCGAATACAGCTAATTCGATTCTCCCAAGAATTCGGATACCTCGAGTACTACTAAAAAGAATTCGAATTCTTTTTGTATTCGTTTTTATTACTTTCTGTTGCACTAATTCTTTCACAATTGATTTTCAGTAGAAAAAGTGTTGAACAAAGAATAATATGGTTATCTCCTCTCTTTAGCTATCGTTGGCAATACTGTTCGCGTTGCGTCTGGGCAAGAGGGAGATTTTAGGCAAAGTGAAAGAATTCGCTTTTGAATCGAATTCTCCGAATACACTAGGCGCGGGACCTTAATAATAGCAGAAGTAGAAACTCGATTTATTCATGTGTTCCCATCTGCCTTGACCTACTTGTCAACGTCTTCCAATGTTTGCAAAATTATCCTTTATTTTCAAGGCAGCAAGGTTCATTCTCGTGTGGCACAAGAAACAACAGTTTAACATCCAACCAATCCACTTCGCGCGTGAATGAACCCTTTTCCTGAACTACTCTGGCCATCCCCAGGCTCCCCATACCCTTCTCTTTCCAAGAATTCGAATTCTTCGAGTTTTTCCGAGTTTTCAGTGTGAGATGAAAGCTTGCAGAGTGAGTAGGTGTAGTTACAACCTCATATTGTCTGAATAAACTCAATAAATATTGTTGCACGCACTTTTTAACTATTTAGCAAATCAGCTGTGACAATAATAATAAACAAGTGTGTGTGTGTGTGTGTATTTGTACAGAACCTACCATAATAACGTTCAAATTCTAACCATTTATTGCGATCTCATTCAATAATTTCCCCATATATCGCTGAAGGTGAATATGAATTTGCAACATTAATTATTGAAGTCACCACACCATCCATCCACACACACACATATATAATGGGGTGTATTCGAACTTGATTCGTTTTTACAGAATTCGAACCAATAAAGAATTTGATTCCGCCCATACCAGAGCTCGAAAGGGACAGATCTGGGTATCGTTGGTTAGCTAAGACTCCGCATCACTAATCCCGCTCATGACGGACGCACTGTCGACGACTGGAGCGCCGTGCGGTGGCCAGTCTCATTACTTTCCGAACAGACCCTGTATTCTTGACAGAGTGGCTAAGAAAGCAGACAATAAATCACAAAGATGCAGGTTAGAATCCAGTCAAAGATAAGTGCGAACATTTTCAACTCTAAATTAAGGCAAGAAAATAAGACACGTAATAGAAGAAAGACAGTATATGTAATCAAGATCCCGTTTTCTTTCTAAAACTACTGTAAAAATATACGTACTGTAATTTTGTTTATCAATGAAGTAAAATTCTTTTAGCGAAAGATAATGATTACCGACAGCGATCAACATCGATTCCGATCGGGAAAAGAGTCTGCCAATCGATATTAAACGATATTGGATAACCACACCAATCGAAATGGTATATCGTGTCTTATTGATATCGGTCAATAATGATGTGTTACTGGGGTCTCTCAAGAAATCCTAAATACCCCCTGCACTGATTTTTTTAAAAGTGTTGTTTTGGGTCATGATATCCAGGCTAAAATTAAGATTCCCCCCCCCCCAAAACAAACACACTTAATTTTCTTGAGATCGCTTTACGCTCTAAGCTTATGTACATATTTTTTTTCTGTTATTTTGTTTTTAGACAGTAATAAAAACCAGAAAACAAAGCACCGAGAGATACGAAGTATGTATTTATTTACTTGCGAAATCATTGACCGCTGTTACAGCCGGTTAACCAGGCGTGCAGTAAGCTCGCATTTGGTGCAGACAGTCGTTTTTCAGCTCCTGAATTCTAATAATTAATATTGTCATTGTTACTTAACATGCTTTTGATTGTTATAATTTATTATTGCCTTTAGTGTGGATATTTATCTCTTCACTTCTGCACATATAATGAGCACATATTATACACATTTATGAACACAAATAACATGTTATGTAATCGGTGTCAATCTTCATTGGAACTGAATATGTAAGAAACTGTGAATCGTAAATATGAATAAGACAATGTATGGATTATTTTTTCTCTTTTTTTTTTTCAGGAGGATAAAATGTAACGTCACGCTATACATGGTTTCATTTCATTTTTATTTTCTCATCACTCATGCAAGTTTAATACTAAAGTATGTAAAAGGGATCATGTATGTTCTAATTCTTCTTTACATGTGCGTTTCAATACAGTAGCCCCTATATACGAGAAAATGAATGTAGGTGATCTACACGTTTTGTTTCAAGGAATGTCTTTTGTACAATTGCAAAGAAAAGAAAATGCATTGATGAGAAATATTAACAATTATTTTTCTTATTGGCATGTTTTCTTGTAGCAGGAATTATGCCAGGCCCGCAAAGTGGGGGAATCACGCCCCTGAATTCTCGACCTCCCCCTCCCCCCCGAAGTTTAAAATTTTTGTTGTTAAAAATCGATACAAACCGTACAGAAACTATTAAATCCTGTTAACCCCGCCCCAATTTTGGTTTTAGATCCCCCAAACGGGAAATTCTGGCAGAATCCCTGGTGGGTAGATTTATGGTTAGGGATCATAACAAAATAACGTAGAGAGACTCCGAGAAGACTCCCTCCCCAGAAATAGTTTAAATTTATTTTGTCCGTCTGCATGTAGCTCTGACTAAAATCTGAACTAAAGCAGTTACACAGAAAATTATTTGAGATTTGAGTTTCGCTATGTATTTGTGTCTGTTTCTATTATTATTAGTAGTAGTAGTAATAGTGGTACTAGTGGTAGTAGTAGTAATAGTAATAGTAGTAGTAGTGTTGATATATTGTTTGATTTGCTAGACATATTGCGAAGAAACACCAGTTTCTTGTAACGCAGATTCATTTCTTCACTTGCAAGGGAACTATTCTCGATGGAAATTGCTAATCAACATGAAACATTCACAGTATATTGATGATGTGTTCAAATGAATAATTCTGTAGTACAACGTTCCGAAATTTAGCGGGATACGAGTTACAGGACTGCAATTTTAAAAAAAGTTCTCAACGCCTACAGGGTAAGCAACACTTCATACCCATACATGGAAGGTGAATATTTTCTGTTCACTTTCATATGAAAAGTTGTAAAAGAAAAAAAAGCTATCCCCTGTCCAATACGCACGCGCCTTGAACGTCGCATGGGGGATGTGGATGTACCGTAGCGCTCCACATTTTCTTAACCTACGGTACGAATTGAGGTGGGGTGGTAAGTTCCACGCTCGACCGCCTTTACCTTCCCAAGGTGCCCAGGAATACCAAGGACACTTTGGTACTCAATTTGATTTGGTATAGGGTGAAATTCCCCATGGAAGTTGGAAAATGGAAGCACGCGAATTCGAACCCTGCTGCCGACCATGCATGGCGACTTAAATTTTCCAGAGTTTTAACGGAAACAATAAACGGAAACAAACTCACAGCGATCCGAATTTTCCATGGGATGCTTCCAAGAGTCTTTATCTACTGTGTGATGGGTCAGGGAGGGAATTGATAACATTTACTATAGTAAATAATTACCTTACGAATTTACGGTTTAAAGTATTAAACATTTGCAATCATAATTTATCAAAATAAAGCTTTTTTTTTTGTGAAGGAGAAACAAAAACCTTTTAAATGGAAATGTCTGTTGTCCAGAATTTATAATAAGGAAATTGAATATTTTGTCATTAGATCAGAAAATTCCGATACGTGTTACTACAGGTGTGTTCATTTGAATCAACATTCACAATACATTGTGGAAGTGACATGTTGATTCGCGATTTCCACTATAGACAGTTCCCTTGTCAGTTTCTTAAGTAATTTTAAATAACATTTTCGTGTGTACCCTGGAACAAGTGTAGTATTCTGTACCATGATGGCATAGAGATTCATTTAAATCCATAGAGTATTTTACACAAATTCTTTATTTATTGAAGTCTCAGATGTTCAGGTTTTTGTTATACAGTCCTTGTTTCTCATCAAACAACAGCCGGGCGGCGGTAGGCCATTGGCTCGAAGGTCCCGCGTTCGAGTCCCGTCAGGGGTATGGGTGCGGATTTTAACAGCCAAAGGTGAATCGTGACGGGTCGAAGTCCAAAGTTACTAGACTGGCCCATATAAACATGAAGTTTACCAGGTTTTATAATCAAGCAACACGCTGTCCCAGAAAACGCCTATACGTCTCAACTTTTTCCTCCATGTCAAGGGGGAGGGGATTATCAGATTGAATGTTTTGAGGCTTGGAAAGTTTACAATATTTCTGTAAATGTGATTAGAACCTTAAAATTTACTTTATAAATACAGTTGAGTTTAAGTAGAAAGGAGTCAGATTGTTTTTCTTACCTTCTAGATCGGTGTGTTGCATCCTCTTCGTTTATTTTAGTTTCACCATTCCAAATATGTTAAAAAAGAACTTCATCATACTTATACAGAATGTCCCAGCCATATTTGCAAAAAATTGTGGTAGATAATTTGTCAAATCAAAATTTAAAAAAAAAAAAAATGTTGCGATCAACATGGGTTAGAAAACGCTGCATTTGCGAGATATAAAGGTAAAATTGTTTTGTTATTTTATTTACTTATTTTTTGGCTAACAAAGTTCAAGCCCAACCATCAACATACAATAAGAAATTAGTCATATCTCTTCACATATCAATAATGAGTCATGAAAAAAAAGTATGTTATTGTTGTGAAGCTGTATTAAGATAAGATATGGAAGAAATCAAATGTAAATTTATCGTTGCGTACAGACTTGCCAACTTGATATAAAGTGTGATTTTTTTTTAATGGCACTATGTCGGCTTAGTCAATACTTGATGTATGCCACTAGTAATGAGAAACATGTCAGACACAAAATACAATGTTGCCAAATCTCCGTAAATCAGAAATGAGTATTGGAGATTAACTTTGTTTTCTAGTTTTCATGTGACAAATCACACCTAAAAGTTTTTGCATATAAAGCCATTAGAAAAACATAACTTTGTATTAGGTTTGCAATACTGTACACCCCATGACAGCTACATTTAACTTGTTCGATACCTTATCTTAATACAACGTTACAACCCAGAAGATACAATTTAACTTCCGTGACTTATTTTTTTTATTTATGAAGAAACAGTAATATCCCATTGTATGTCGTTGGTACGAACTTTGACCCCTTGTATCTCGCGAAAAAAGTTATTTCCGATCCAAGTTTATAGGGACGTTTTTATTTCTGTGATGTTAGAAATCACTTCTCAAAGTTTTGCGCATATCACTGGGATATCATGTATATTTTCCCAATAATTAGTTAAAGTGTCTGGAAATAATTGTTGCATAATAGTATAAAAATTGGGAATACTTTCTGCTAGGCCCATTATAATCTACGGAGAATCAGTGAATCAGAACTGTTATTTTTCATCGCACTCTAAAACCGGTTTAAACAAAATTTTCAATTGGAAGATTTTTTTCACTCTTTCTTATGAATGTAATAATAAGCTTCTAGCGTATATTAGTGGGGTCTAATGATTCAATCGAAAATCTTGGAGAAAAAAACAGAGGTGTCACTTTTCCTACCCCGTAAAGGGGTACCCCAGTTAACTCATCATCACAGATAGCCGCCCAAAAACTTTGGTAAACTTTATTTTGATATGGGCTAGTAACTTTGAACTTCGGCCCGTCACGATTCGGCTTTAGCTGTTAAAATCCACACCCTTGCCCCTGCCGCGACTCGAACCCGGAACCTTAGAGCCGATGGCCTACCGCCGCAGACCACCCGGCCTGCAGATAGCCGCCTAAGTTAATTCTTCAACTCACAGACAGCATCCCGAGTATTCTCGTCAACTCAAATAGCATCCCGAGTTATCTCGTCAACTCAGACAGCATCACGAGTTACCTCGGGTAGCAGCCCGAGTTTACTTGTCAATCTTGTTAATTGTTTGATTTGATATATTTATGAATCATACAGGCAGCTATGGTTTAAGACCGTTACATATGTGAGGCTGAGGGAAGTTAATAACTTACGATTTTTCCTAGGTATCATATCAGTATCCTTTTGGTAGAAACTGAAGAAAAACCGTGGAAAAACTCAGTGAGGCTGGCAGGAGGATTCAAGCATGAGTACATCTCCACTGTCGATCCGAAGTCCCGCGATCATAACAAGCTAAATTACAGGGACTAGATCGTTGTGATCAAAAGAACGCAAAGTACACTCTCATTAAAAAAAAGTGGACAATGGAAAAATTTTCTGAAAGTTGGAAAATATTAAGAATGTAACAGGATTGAAGCATATTAAATACCAACGAACAAAATATTTCCTTGAAATTTACAGTGAATATTTATTCAGTGTTGCCATACTACATAGTTTTTTTTTTCGTTTTCTTTTACTTCCTAAACGTAGTCAAGCTTAAAGACTTTTATTGACCTAAACAAAATCTACCATACTTTTTTTCTGTTTCTGCCTGGTTTGTAACAAGCATTTTGTATCATCATACTTTGAAATCTTTATTACTTTACTTCCGTTGGCAAGAGAGGGCTATAAGGAAGTTAGCCGTGTTTTGTATTTGCTTATTCTTCCGAAGTCAATGCTCAGATGTGTTACTTCTTCTTCATAAGAAGAAAAAAAAAGTGCTGTAGCTTCTCCTTATTAGATGCTCCTTCACTAATGAATGGTTTCTTGTAGTGCAATTAAGACGAAGAGGAAGTAAACACTTGTTCATTCTGGACTCTCAAAACATGAAGGATATCTTGGTACTGAACATTCATTAGTTTCCATTTATATTGCAGCTGGTTGCGTTGTAAGTTATAAAAAGCTATTCAGGGAGAATATACCAAACTGCACTTTTTTATTCATCTCAGAGACAGACACATATTCAGCGTCTGCTTTATATATACACCTCACCCACCCCACTCCCACTGACAGGATACATTCTCTATTTTCTCTGCATTGTCATTTAGATGCATTTATGTGTGGATTAGCTCTGGATACTTCCATATTTAAACCGCAAGACTTCAGCACTGATTGTTCATGTCAATTGTCAACATTACTTATGATGTGAAAATGAAACCTGCTTTTATTCTCAATTCGAGTACGTTAATAGTTTCTCAGTTGTAAAGTTGTCGACGGATCGACGAACGGACAAGACCTTTCCAACGGCATCTCAACGACCTTCGTAGCCTTCTGAGTTAATAACTTTAACAGTTGAAAGTTCTCAACGGATAGCCGGACATACATGATATATGCGGCTTTGAACTCGTCTCTCCAAGACTCCTTAAACAACATGTCAACCATCTTCGTAGCCCTAGAAGTTCCTGACTGGAAAGTTGTCCATAAATAGACAAACGCTAATAAAAGTCTTCTCATCATTGGTGTTGCTGAGGCCTAAAAATGACTGAGTTTGTTGTGTCATTCCATCAGAAAGTGGCCAAACATAGTTGGACCACTTTTGGCATAAATTAACATCTGGGTCCGCGGCAGGTCCGTATAATTTAACTTTGTTTCACCCCCAAGAACCCTAGTTGTCAGCTTTGTTAAACAATTGTAAAACTTCTACTTTTCAAATCTCCGTTGTACTTATCTGCACCTAATTTGACATAAACATTATTGCACAAACTAGATCAATACTGTGTGTGCTTCCGTTTTCAAGCACTCCAGTTATCAGTGCTGCCAACTTATTTTAAAATTCAAATTACTTCCATATCTACGTTGTGCTGCTACTAACACGTACACCTACCAAATACTTTTGACGCTACACCAACAGGAGGACATATTATGTAGTAATAAGTGAACAAACCAGTTAGTAAATAAATGTAATGAAGACCTGTTTCTAATAATCAAGCCTAAGGTTAATGTAAAGCAACGATCTCTAACAAAAGATGGCAGAACTACCTCCGTATATGTCTAATGTATTTTTATCGTTGCACAAAATTTCAATGCTGCTCCTACAATTCAAGCCTAGAGAGTACTAACTTTGAGGGAAGAAAAATCATGACCAATTCAAGGGTTCGATCAACGCCAATTTTCTTTATTTTTGTTTCTCTTCATTGTTGAAATAGCTTGATTGCTGTTGAGAATATCAAAACCTATAACAATGAAGCTCTTTCAACAATGAACAAAGAAGAAAATAAAGATTTCGCATTGATCGAACTCTTCAATGATTATGAGCTTTCGTCCCTGAAAATTTTAACTCTCTAGGCTTGATTTTGTAGGAGCAGCATTGAAATTTTGTGCAACGATAAAAATACATTAGACATATACGGAGATAGTGCTGCCACCTTTTGTGTGAGATCGTTGCTTTACATTAACCTCAAGTAGTTTTGCAAATAACTAACACAGTTTTAACATTATCAAAAGTCCGCCTATTGTGATACATTGGTGAACCTTCAACACTGTCTTGTTATGTTGTCAATAGTTAAGCTGCGAAGATTTTTTTTGTACGAAATCAGTCAGATTGTGTAACATGGATTAAACGGTCACCCTTTCAAACAAAATCTTAATTACATGTTTAGCGCGTGTTTATATCAAAACACAATGTATAAGATCAAGTTAATTACTACTATACCAATTTTCCTTCCAAAGGAATGGGAAACCCCAATCCTCAATAATACGCGTAGTTCCGATTTACAAAAAAGGTGATAAATCGGACTGTAATAATTACCACGAAATCTCGTTACTTCCAACCTGTTACAAAGTGCTAAGTAATAATCTGTTAACACGCCTAAGTGTATACGTAGATGAAATAATTGGAGATCACCAATGTGGATTTAAAAGAAATAGATCCACGTTGGACCAGATTTTCGCCTGGAGACAAATTTTGGAGAAGAAATGGGAATACAATGGGACGGTTCACCAGCTATTCATTGATTTTAAGAAAGCATATGATTCTATCAAAAGGGAAAAGTTATACAGTATCCTGATACGATTTGGAATTCCGAAAAAATTGGTTCAACTAGTGAAGATGTGTCTCAGCGACCCCATAAGCAGTGTACGGATAGGTAAATAATAAGTCAGATAGTTTCAAGATTCGCCGCAGATTGAAGCAAGACCTCACCACTACTGTTCAACTTTGCGTTAGAATATGCGATTTTAAAAATTAAAGGGGACAAAAATGGACTATCATTGAATGGTTTGAATCATCTGTTCGTATACGCGGATGATGTAGATTTAATAGGGGACGATATAGATGCACTACAAAGCAACACCGATGTCTTAGTAGAAGCGTGCGATGAGATAGGTCTACAGGTAAACATAGATAAAACAAAATACATGGTAACAAGCCGAAGCACAGGGAATGAAGGAATTAAAAACATAAGAATTAGGGATGAGGTCATAGAGAAAGTAAACAAATTTAAATACTTGGGAGCATACGTAACAAGCAAAAATGAGGTCACGGAAGAAATAAACAGTCGCTTAGTGTCGGGGAACGTATGTTTCTATTCAGTCCAAAAATTTCTAACATCACGATTAATATCAAGGAAATTGAAATTGAAAATATACAGAACGGTTATTCTGCCGGTAATACTTTACGGTTGCGAAAGTTGGAGTACGACCCTAGCAGATGAACATAAATTACGTGTATTTGAAAATAAGGTTTTGAGAAAGATATACGGGCCGAAACGCGACGAGATGACTGTAGAATGGAGGGGACTGCATAATGAAGAACTCCACGGACTGTACGATTCACCAGATGTAGTAAAAATGATGAAATCGCGACGAATGAGGTAGGTAGGCCATGTAACTCGGATGGGGAAAAAACGAAGATTATATTCTATACTGGTTGGAAGGAGACCATTGTGAAGAAAATTTTGTCGTTACGTCGTTGGGAGGACAATATTAGACGAGATCTTCGAGAAGTAGGTGTTCATGATGAAAACTGGCTTGATATTGCCAGGATAGAATCCAATGGCGAACGTTTGTTACTGCGACGATGAACTTGCAGGTTCCATTAGCCACAGAATAAGTGAGTGTGAGTACCAATTTTCCACTTGATCAGTTGTCTACTTTCTTTTCTAGAACTGAATTGTAATTATACTCTTTCATAATACCCTTAAGGGGCTCCATTGCGCCCGCCGTCACTTTTTAAAATATTTTTCAAAATATTTCAAAATCTAATAACAGTATGAGAAATTTTCGTACATACTTCCCTAATAAAATGTAACAGATTTTGAATTGTTAGCAAGACTGTTTAGTAACACGTTATGCAACAGCGTTTTCAGGTTCCCGTCGCAATATTTTCCTCAAAATACTGAAAAATTCCCAATTTTTGTAAAAGAATTTTCGGGTGCCAAGTTTACTTTAAAAACTGCTGGGAACTTGGCCAGAAAGATTCAACGATTTTAAATTTACTTTCCCTTTTACCTTTCTTGTGGCCCAGATTTTCCCGTCTTCCGGGAAATTTGCCTTTACCTGGCAACACTGTTATCCAAGATAGTGACGTCATAATTCAATTGAAGGCTGAGTACTCGTCAACAGACAACATCTGGAGTCGCTGCCTTTTGTATTTCACAGTAATTTGTAAGTACTAGGGAACCATATTCTAAAATTTTGATCGAGTTCTTAGACCATGAAACATCTTTAATAATATTAAAAACTTAGGACGGGCGCAAGAAGGCCACTTAAGGCATGTTTTTAATATAAGTAAATTACTAACTGAAACAATAAAAAAATAATAATGTTTCAATTTTTAAAGTCACTTCCTAGAGCGTTTCCATCTAGACCTTAGCGTGATTCTTCATACCCTCGGATCAACAAAGTGGTCTAACAAATTATTTTTGTATCCCTAGGATAATGAAATTAAACTGGATTTATTTTCGGCAGCACGTCACCTAGTTCTGAAATCACGAACCGCCACTGTTATATCAAGGATTCGAATCCAACATTGCATGGAAGCTTATAACAAGCTTGATTTTTTGATTGTGTAGTTACGATTGATGTAGCAAACTCAATTCAAGCTTGTGATTGAATGTACTATTTTAATTTGATATTGCAATTTAGATAAGCTGGACGTAGACGTTGATATATTTCGCTCCTAGTGTCATGGCAAACCTATTTGACGATTTTAACAATTTTAATATGGTAAGCTTGTCAGGTGCCAACTAGGATGATTCCGGCTTGATTTCAGCTCAAAGACTTGCCATGATAAGTTTGAAGAAAGTTTTTCCATTTAACATGGCAAGTATACAGTACGTTTGAATCGATCGCACTCTCCTTTCGGGAATAGAACTGACTCTGACAGAGTGAAACTGAACTTAAATGTTTCATAGAACTTTGAGGTAAATACGTATGGTGATACTAATTTCAGAATCAACTTGACAAGTTTTCATGAAGTTTGCACCAACAACAGCTACAAGAATTTTGCTTTGTGAAGCGTCATTTGTGTTTTGAACAACCAGATTCAAGTCCCTGT